>JAQIHA010001101.1:0-12218 GCA_028751875.1 Rapana venosa
TCCCAAATGGGAGTTTTGCATAAGAAAAAAGCATTCTTTGTATTTTGTCAGAAAAGCCACCACTTCGCACATTCCGCCATGATGGTCGCGATGGCGTCGATCCTGTCGCTGAACTTTTCCGAGTATTTGGTGACCGATAAAGCGATACAAACTCCTTATTTTTTGAAACTAATGTCAAGAAATAGTGTTTACCTAATCATGACATTTATGCACCGCAAGAACTTTGCTTATCGTGTTAAAATCGATCCGGGGCCCTGACAGTGGAACAGTGATCGGTAGTGCGCACACGATTTTTTTTTTTTTTGGATTTTTTTTACATAATCATAAACACTAACACTATTAATAAATTATACTCATTTAAAAGCATATTATCTCTTCTTTCCAGTGATTTATAGCTAACACATTTAATTCAGTTTTATATATCAATATCAAGGGTTGTTTGAGCCCACCCTGCTCCAAAACAATGCTAGCCAATGTTAATTCAGCCAATAGAAGTGAGGCTTGTTGCCGTCTATTTAGCGCTACTAGGGTTTAAGATCCCATACTTCACGTTAGCGTTTGGTGGGATACGGAAACAAGAAAATACCCAAAATACATCCCCTTCGTGGTGAGCAACAACGGTCACACATGCAAACCTCACCACTGGTGAACCTCAGAGCTCTAGCTGAGGAACATCAATGAGAGAAAAAATGGAAGAGGACTTGTACTGATTATATCTAACCCCCATAGAAAAACGATTTGTTTGCACTTTTTTGCTTGTTTTATCTAGCTCACGGCTGTCAGTTTCCCCCCACTTTCAGCTCCTCTCAGCTGCAATCCATTCCACCCCAGCTGGTGCTAGTAATAACAAAAACTGACCGCACTTGGACTTGGTAAAAAGAAAAGGGCTAATTTCAGCACTGAGCCTTGGACACTTGACTGAGTTATGCTGGATGTGCGTGCTGTGCTAGGCAGCGTGTCAGCCACTGACCTTATGGGAAGAGTGTCTGAGCATGTGGGCCTGCAGGTTGTTTTGGAGCGGCAGGCGTAGGTCAGAGGGAGCACTTGAAGGCTTCACGCCCTCAGTGATCCAGATGTGCTTCTGCAGCTCCGAGTTGGCACGGATGAAGACTCGCTCACAGTAGGGACACTTGTAAGATCGCGACCTGCAGTCACACACAGTCACCACATCTGTCAGTTTCCCCCACTTTCAGCTACTCTCAGCAGCTATATATTCAATTCCATCCCAGCTGGTGCTAACTATAGCTGACGGCACATACACTTGGTAAAAGGAAAGGGCTGATTTTAGCCCTGGGCCGTAAAACCTTGACCGAGTTATGCTGGATTGTGTGTTGTGTCACCACATTCTATTTACCGCACTTGAACAAGAATAAAGACAGGCAGAAAAAGACCCTAATATTAAAATGCTTAAGTTTTGCTTATGTTCCCCAAAACCAGACACTGTTCTAAAGGCAACACACTTGCCAAAAAAAGGTAGAAGCGCAGGTTTGATCCCTATTTGCACCCGCCACATTCCCATCCATTAGACCTTGAATGGTGGTCTGGGTGCTGGTCTTTTGAATACAACGATAAACCAAGATCCTATGTGCACACATGCATTCAGTGCAAATTAACGAATCCACTGCAACATGACAGTTGTCCCTGGCACATTTCTACAGAAAAAAGTCACTCTCATAGGAAAACAAACACACATGCAGACAGGAAAAGGCAAAAAAATCCCACTGAACAAGTACCTCAGTGGTGGCTTGATCATGGGCCATCAGATCATGGGTGCAATGCTCTAACCACTGAGCTATCCCCTCCCCCTCCCTCCCCAGATCTGATTGTGTCCTCCATCTCACTGACCATAGATGGCCTAGTCTTCTGTGAAATGCAGATGACATCTTCCCTGTATATGTTCCCAAAGCAGACACTTCTTGCTCCCCCAAAACTAAATACGTGCTAGTGTCACTGCTCTCATGTCGTTTCACACCCCCCCCACCCCACCCCTCCTTCCTCTTCTCCATGATGTACCAGAGCTGCTGTTATGTGCTGCTCATTCTGATTGCATTACCAGAGGCACAGCCAGGTTGCTTCGTCCTACAGTCAGAGAGTTCTACAAGTCCCCCAGGAAGCTATCAGTGTTAGGCTGCACTGAAGCCACCGACCAAAGAAGACTCCGCACTGCTGCTGGTAGAATGCAATGGTTCCTGTTCCAGTTTAACACTTGCTGGACACCACATACTACATCCTCTTACAGTTTTCTGGATCCTCCCTCCTCTTCTTTTTCAGTAATTTTATATCATGCTAACTGAATCATAAGAAATGTGATTCCTTTCATGAAACGTGCCTGTCAGTGTTGTAGCTGCCCTTCACGAGATGATTAAAGTATTTTTGACACGACTTGACTTAAAAAGCCAAAGGACTATGTACATATTCCAGAAACAACAGAAGACCAAAACTGCACTGACCCATTTTGCCCTGCATCTTATGTTTTGTAGCCCGTCAGCTTGTCCAGCTCTTCTCTGGGCAGGTCAGGATGGGACACTGCCATGTGAACACGCAGCCGTTTGATGCTGAAATACAACAGATCAGTATTCATGTCAGCATTTCCCCAGAGTCGGAATGTGGCTACCTAAATGGTGGGAGAAAAAACCGGTCGCATACGCATCAATCTCACCACTGGGTGAACCTTGGAGCTCTAGCCAAGGAAAAAAGAAGTGTTAGCACTGTTGGCATTCTTTTGCCTAACAGCTTGTTTCATCAGTCAGGGCTGTAGTGTACAAAGGCCCAGGAATAAGACATGCTGGAAAACAATTAAAAGCTTCTTTATAGAGGAGGCCCCATTCCCAACTGTTCTGATCATGCTCTGTAACTCCGAGGCTGTTGCAGGGATGGGAGCTAATCCATCTCCACTCTGTTAGTGTTATGTCAGCAGTATCATGCTTGTCACCAGAGATTAAGAAAAGACAACCTCTACTATAAAAAGCATGATTATATATATGGGTTATTCTCAGAAACATGTGAGGTTTTTGTGACATAGACCTTGAAAAATAAATGTCATTGGAAGTTTATGCCTTTTTGTTATATTTTAGAGTACTCTGTCATAATCTGCATTCTTTTGAAAAAATTATGAAATATTAATTGGTTTCCTAGTATTTGATGAATTAAAGTTCTATTTTTAGCCGTGTTGCGGTTGTGACATGGAAACCAAAAGTAGCCTAAATAAATCTTTGTACTCAGAATATCAAACAAAAAACACTCCAAAATGCTGTTGTTTTCATTTATAAAACAAATCTAACATTTGGAAGTATGACAATCACTGACAAAGCATATTTTTGGCCATATTTCTAATGACACTCTAAGACAGTTTTGTACGCCCATATTTAAAGTTTTGTTTTTTTTGCTAGTGACCACAGGAAGCATCACAAATTAGCCTAAACTTTATCCACAGAATCATATAAATAAAACAACAATTTTCTTTACACAAGAATGGAAGCTATTTCAAATTAATACCTTATAAAACTAATATGTTGCGGTTGTGACATGGAAACCATTTGGTTGTGACATGGAAACCACACCCCTCAAAATAACAAATCATGGAACTGTAGCAATTTAAACATACATTTAAACAAAACACACCAACTTAAATTGGAAACAATGCATTCTTGTAACATTATTCATACTGATTTATCATTTTATGTGATATATTATGGTTGTGACATGGAGACCGTTTGGTTGTGACATGGAAACCACACCCCTCAAAAGCACAAATCATGAAAGTGTAGCAATTTAAGATCAAATTGAAAAAACACATAATCTCAAATGAGAAACAATGCATTCTTGTAACTTTATTTACATTGATTTATTATGTTAGACTTAAGAGTGACATGATATTATATCAATAAACATTATCTACATTTGATTTATCATGCTGGAGTGATATAATATCAATCAACACAACTAAGTCCAGTTTCTCTCATCTGACCTAGCGCATCCTTCATAATTAATGATAAAATATGAGCTCATGAGTGCATAGTGCTTTTATAACAAGTACAAAATGCATGTTTTAAAAAACGACAAAAAACAATGAAATCATATTCATTCTTGGTTTTTTTTTATAGTAAAAACCAAAACTTAATTGTCGATCAAACTTTGTTAGGATTGTCAATTGATTACAAATCATCACCTTTGCTGTGTTGTTGGGGTTTCTTCCTTTAATATTAACAACACTTTGAATAACAGAATAATCTAAGGTTATTTCTTCTTCATTTCTTGTTTTACAGGCAAATGAATTCTTTTATTTATAGGCAAATAGAATCCTTCAAGCACTCTCAGCATTTGCCGTGCTTTTTTTTTCCACACATGCAGCTGCTTTTTTGTCCCACATCTAACATGATCTAACATAATTTCAAACTGATTTAGGACTGTTTAAGTTCTCTCTCTCCTCTCTCTCTCTCCTCTCCTCCTCTCTCTCTCATCTCTCTCTCTCTCTCTCTCTCTCACTCTCTCTCTCTCTCCTCACACACACACACACACATGATTTGCTTTATATTGTAACAGTTTAAAAAAATTGTTGGTCATAATCACATGCATCCATATGTATAGTGGGCACCCTGCCCCCCTTTATTCTCTATCATAAGACTCCCACCTGGATAAGATCTACTTTTCTAGACACTGCTCTCTTTGTAACTGTACCCCCCTCATTAACTTCTCCTTTATAACACATAATTTTGTGTGTGTGTTGGTGTGTGTGCGTGTGTGTGGTGTGTGTGTGTGTGAGAGAGAGAGAGAGAGAGAGAGAGAGAGAGAGAGAGAGAGAGAATAATTATATGTATGTAAATGTATGTGTTGTGTGTGTGTGTGTGTGTGTGTGTGTGTATGTGTGTGTGTGTGTGTGTGTGTACAAGCGCATGAGAGAGAGAGAGAGAGAGTGTGGTGTGTGTGTGTATGTATGTGTGTGCGTGAATGTGGGTGCCCACAACGTGTGTGTGTGTGTGTGTGTGTGTGTGTGTGTGTACACCACAATTAAAATTTTTAAGCATGTGAATTGCTTATTCTGCTCAATAAATGTTGATTTTTTTTGCGGAAAAGGCATTCATGGTTTCTTGTCATAACCAATTTCAACTGTAGTGTTGTTGCTTTTTGTGTCATTGTGAATGTGTGTCAGTTGTGTGTTATTTGTTTTGTTATAAACGCTTGTCTTGCACATTTAAAGATGAATTGGTTCCAAATGTTGACAAGGAAAACAGAAACCAACGAAAAACAAAACAAAAAAGCCCATCCTCATGATGTGGTTTTCATCATAACTGATCACGGACTTGTAAAGTTTCAGGAGTTTGAAAAATGTTAAGCTTAGGACTTCCAGCATTGTATCCTATCTCTCAAATGAACATAATTTAATCGGAAGAACGTCATTGTTTGATTACATTTGAAGCTTACGGAACATAAGTGGTAGAAAACGAGTGACGTGTTTTGGTCGTGACCAGGAACGCCGAGCTCTGTCATCGGCGCAGTTTGTAGCAAACATTAACGTCACTGCGATGACGTTTAGCGTGCATTTACGGTTGACTCATTACGATTAACAACTATTGTGTAGATCAATCACTTCCCTGAAATCAACACTAGAAATCAGTATCCGAGGAAAAGGGGACGATTTATTACAGTAGATCAGAGTCGTGACACAAAACCGTAATCCGTTTCCTGTCACAACTAACACGAGCTAAACGTTTTACGGCCAAATTTCAACGTGGGAGATAGCCACAGAACAAAATTGCTGCAGGTTTATATTTTCAACAACATAACCAGAGCATCCGTATAAAGAATCAATAACTGAATGAGGAAAACGCGAGACTAATATTACATATGCTTCTAGATCTAACGGCCGAGACAGAAACCACGCTATCTTGGTTTCGTGTCACAACCAACGTGGTTAATACATGAGTTTACAGATCAACGAAAATATTCCCATAAAATACATTCAAACACTGAAAATAATCACTTCTGTCGCTAATTGTTCGAAATAAAACACGAATAGCATCTATAAAAGAAAGAGAAAGTAAAACTTCAAAAAGAATGTTGCGGTCGTACAAGAAACCGTACTATTTTCGTTTCATGTCCTAACCGTAACGCCGCACAACAAAAACTGGATCTATTTAATATTTTGTGCAAAATTTATTTCTTGCACATAACAACCATTTCCACAAATTACAGTAGATGGCTTTTTATTTCTTTCCAAGTAAGAATAAGCGGTCATCAAATGAAACGATCGGTAAATGTACCCACAGCTAACAAGCCAAAGCTGTTGACAAGAAAAGAGAATGTGACAAAAACAAGCAATTTCGTAATTTAAACACGAGTTTACGATTATTAAACCATGGTTGGCAAAAGTAAAATACTTTGAAAATAAAATATTCCTTCTCCTTCGATAAAAAATGCGATAGAAGCGAGTAAACGCATCTTGATCAAATGCTGCCGTGCTTTAGCGGTCGGTCGTGACATGAGAAATTTTGGAAGAAGACAAAGACCGGCACACTAGTATAGCATCGCGATGTTCCTTTGGCGGGAAAAAGTACATGCCAGAGATATTTTAGGTCAAGGTGAAGTGCCAGCGATAAAAATCTCGGTCAGTGAAGGAATGTGCCGAGTTTTGCAACCAAATTTTCGTCGTCGGAATTGTGACGTTAAAAATGAGAAACGATGTTGATAATCTGGAGTTTCAAGCCATGAACGAGGGTAGGAAGGCTGGCTGATCAAAAACATCGTTTTTTATATACTGTTAACTGTTTACTTTATCAGTGGAAGCTATAATGTGTTGATGATATCGTATAGTTCTTTGTGAGTGAATTTTTTTAATTCAGCCTGACTTTGGAAACCAAGGTCACGACCACAACGGGTATTTAATCCACCCTCTATTTAATGTTCATGTAAAAGAAATGAAGATGTTTCTGCTTGGGAGTTTGAAACAACATCTGGGCATTAATTTCATACAAATTGTGTTTCAAATTAGCAGTCTTTGAAGTCAGAAGAACAATCTGAATAACGTATGCACCATTATGTCACAAATCCGCCATGTTGGAATGAGCACATTTTGTAAAAGAAAATTCAATATTTTTAAAAACAAGCACAAGTACTCATTAAAACTTTTAAAATTTATTTCTTTAATTCAAAAATAACCAGTAGCCAGCATTCACTACAGCTACAAACTAAATTCAGTCAAATGGTAGATGTGTGAAGTAGGTCACTATCATACCTCACATGTTTCTGAGAATGACCTATATATATATATAAAGGTAAAGGTAAAGGAGTCCCATAACCTATAAGGTCGTAGGGGAGCGAGGCGTCAGAGACCTCACTTCTTTAGGGCCAGCATATTGAGGGCGGCGCCCATCTCCTCTCCCTTGCTGCTTTACCTTCCCTGACCCTAAAGAGGGCAGGTACCCATTTACAGCTGGGTGAACTGGGGAACTGTACTGAAGCCAAGGCACGCAAACGTCACCCATATATATATATATATATCTCTCTCTCTCTATATATATATATATATGTAAAAATTAAAGACAACCTCTACTATAAAAAGCATGATATAACATATCCATAAAATAACTATCAAAATGTCATATCTTGTCATAAAAAGCCCAAAGGGCAAAGTACATATTCCTGATACAAAAGAAAACGTACTTGTGAAAATACCTTAATATTAGATCCAAAGAGAGATAACATGGGGGAAAACACAGGTAACTGAGTCGTTAGGGTTCAACATGATAAGAAAGAACCAACAGATAAAAAAGAGCAGAAACAAAACAGTGATAGAAAAGACTGAATTTAAAAGAAGGGTGGGGTGGGTGGTTTGAGGATAGTTTTAAAATGCTGAAAGAGCGGCCAACAACCCAAAAGGGATAATGTTAAGTTGATTTAATAATAATAATGTATGGAAATTATATAGCGCTGAATCTTGTAAAGCAAAAAATCAAGCCTCAGATGACTTTTTTTTTTTTTTTAATATCGAGGATAATGGAATAAGCACTCATGTTTTTTTTAACATCCAGTCCCCGGTGTAGTGGTTTTGTAAATTTTGTCATCGGGTTCCCACCGGCACACAATGGCCTACTCTTTCGAAAAGCGAACAGGATTTAACGTGTGCGCAAGATGTTCTGCATGAGTTCGCACACGGGGCCTCTTTTATAGTCCATCCAAAGGCCCTTTGACATTCAGTTTGATATTTTGTCAAACTGGGAAGAAAGGGCGAGGCTGGGAATCAAACCCAGAACCTCACGGTTTCCCTTTTGTGCGGGCAAACTCTTAACCATCCTGCCAACCCTTCCTTTCCCCACACACACACAAAAACAAAGCTGGCTTAAGTTATAAAAAAAAAATGAAGCAAATTAAAGCATTGCTTATTCAATGTACCACCTGGAAAAAAAATTTGACTTTGACAACTCACCACGCACACTCAAATCCACACACACAACCACAATCAACCATCCCAACAAACACACACTAAAACACACACACCACCTACGTTTCAAACTTATCAGGACAGTGCGGACACTGAAGTCCACTGATTCCCAGATGCGTCAGCTGGACTCCACAGCCGAGCTCTATTGGGGGCCACAAAGTCGCAACCTTTGCAGGGAAACTTCACGTTTTCGTGTTCACCGCCCCTATTCGACGCAGGTTTTCCGGTGAAAGCCTTTAAGGCACACTCTGTGCACCTGAAAGGTCGGCGCCTGAAAAAAAAATGTGCATCTTTTTTTTTTACTTTGTATTTGATTGTAGAAATTCAGAGGGCAAACATAATTTTATTTTTCAATTTACACTGGCATCATGCATAACATGAATCACAAGTACATTGTTGGGATAATTTGCTGAATATACATGGGTAAGATCTGCTTTCAATACAGTAAAAGAAAATGTTAAATAAGCTTGTATTATGTTGGAATTTTAAAAAAAATTCCTACACTGTGACATGCAATGCAAAGCTATTTTAGTCTGACCAGTTGATCTCCAAAACTCCTACACTATCTTATAAACAGTAAATTTCAGGACCGAAAAATCCTACACTAAACTTATAAACAGTAAATTTCAGGACAGGCTGCAGAAAAAAGTTACCCATTTTAATGCAGATACTGCATTCTCATTTACTGACAAACAGCTGCTTTACCAGTCACCACTTTCAACCGACATCAAACCACCCACCTGTAATGAGTTCGAAGGGGGGGTCTAATCCTGCTTTTGGGGTAGAAGAGAAAGGGCCCCAGAACTCGCACTCCTCCAGAGCCGAACGTCTCCCTCATCTTTTGGAAGATCTGCATGTTCATCGGTCGGAAGCCCAGCCTCTCCCACAATGGTTCTTCTTGTACCCTTGCTTCGGCTCCCCATCTGTAGCGCCCCCTCCTCCTCCTCCTCCTGATGGCCCTCACCCTCTCTTGGCCACACTCCCCTTCCAAGTCTTTGTCCAGATCTGCGTTTTCCAATCTTCTTCAAACTCCTCTCCGGTCTGTGGCCAGGCCGGTTGGGGCCAGGGAAAGGGGATCCGCTAAAGTGGGGGTTCATTTCTCCCGGGGCTTGCACAACGCGTTTCCACGGCCGACTAAAGTTCTCACGGGGGCAAGTTTTGCGCAACCTGGGGGGGGGTTTTTGGGGGCAGGTCATCACCTTGACCCCAACCAACCCCCCCCTTTCCAAAGGGTGGGGCACAGTCGGTGATGGTGGGATCCGGCAGGCCATCATGACGGAGGGCAGGACTGGAGACCCCCCAACCTCGTCACCATCACCCGGACCTTCCGCACCTCACTTTCGTTTTACACCACCTTTCCCCCTCCTTGGGGCCGCTCTCAAGGGGGACTTCCCCCCCGCAAGGCTTTCCAGGGCCAACCCTCCTCCCCCTCTCCCTTCTGCACCCGATGCCTGACAGACCAGGTTCTCCGACACCACGGTGGGGCAGGAAGGGATCCACCAACCGGAAGAGCTTTTTGCCAACACCGAGAGGGGAGGCGGAGGCGGGAGCTCCCCCCCCAGCTGTAAAGAGGGGTCCGGCAGGGGAAAGGAGGACGAGGAGGTCACCTCTGAGCAGGGACCCGGGGGGCGGGGTTTTTTGACGGCGGGGGAGGAGAGCTCTGGAGGCAGATTGATGAACTCTTGTCCCCACAGGGTCTGCTCGTCAGGCCCGGGAGTACAGGCTGCTGTTTATGCAGCGCTCAAACAGTTTTCCCCCGTCCCCCCCCCGACTGCTTTTCGGGGTGGGCGCTTGTCGTGCTCCAAACCTGCAAAACGGTTAGAGAGTGGGTGATTTAGGGGGCGATGGCTGATGGGGGGGGTGGGGAAGTTGGTGAAAATGTGTGCGTGTGGTGGTGTGTGCGTGCGGCGTTGTTTCTTTTTTAATTAACGTCTTTTCCATTTAAATGATATTAGACAAAATGTGTTGTGTGGATTTGCAGGGACGCCGGGGTTTAACTGTGGGGAGCCTCTGTGTGTTGTGTTGGGGGCAAGGGTTTTTGCATTATGGGTTTTAAAGTGTGTGTGGGTATTTAAATGTTGTGTGGTGTATTTTTTGTGAATAGCATGGTGTGTGAGGGATTTAAGTGTGGTGTGTGGGTGGTCTGAGAGAGGGAAAACAGAGGAAGAGGGGGTGATGAGTTGTGTGGTGATAAAACTGAAAGGTGAATACGAAATAAAATGTCACCACGCGGTCACAAAAACCAAGGCAGTACTGCGTCTACCAGGACACTTAAAAAATTGAAATAGTTGAAAAAAGAATATTAGATTGGTTCCAACTAAACCCTAAAGGAGTTAAAAACCCCTTTTATTTTTAAATTCAGACGGATTGCACTCCCCAAATGAACATATATTCTGTCTATACCACAAGAAATAAAAAATCTCTACATCAACAAAACCGCATTTTTAAATTGGAAAATTAAAAGTAGGCCCAAATTAGTAACTTCTTTTAGATTCTTAATTTCTTGGAACACATTTTAAAGCACTCATTGCTCACGAATTTAAAAGTGTAAGTTTTTGGGGGCTTCTTAAGTCAGGTCTAGAACTTGCAAAATGAGCAAATGTTTACCCCAAAAAGAACTTTTGTTTTGGTTATTTATATCTGAATTTCAACTTCTCCCCCCCCACCTTTCTTTTTTTAAAAATACACACACCCCAGCACACACATGCATGCACTCAAACACACACACACACATACACAAACACATCCATACACACAAAAACTCCCAAACTCACTTGACATGGCAGAAACATGGCGCTGAAAACAGCGAACAGCAGACAGCCACGAGCTTTGGTAGTTTTCCCCAAAGTACACGCTCGACGTTTGAATCGCCCCAGCTCACACTGGTGGTCATGTTCACGTCGGGGATTCGTGAACAAACGGGGTTGATCTCTTCAATCTTCTTTTTGAACGTGAACAGACATGAAAAACAGTGAACTTTTAAACAAGTTTTTCACAAAGACTAGAAAGGGAACTTCTGTGCCAGCTAAAAAAATAAGCCCAAAGGGATTTTTATCTTAAGAAATAAGTTGATGTTTAAGTGTCAGGGAAATGACAATTATACGGGGATAGATCCCGCTATAATGAACATTCTTGTTTTTTTTTTCCTAGCTAGACCTAAGGTTTTTTACCAATGGTAAGATTTTTCGTATGCGACAAATTTTCCCTACCCAAAGGGGCCGCATTTCGACTTCAGGGACGAGGGCTACACATGATACGGCGTGCAGTATTTTTTCTCTCAACAAAATCAAAGCATCAATCAGAACAAGGAAAAACCCCACTCCCTCAACAAACACACAAAAAATTGATGCAGTCAAATGAATTCCTGACCTTAAAAGATTGCAGACTACACTGGGAAACACTGTGGGCCACTGGGTTTCTCCCCTGCAGGGAAAGGGCGCAATATGCTGCCCTTTCGGGATTTTCGTGGTACTTTTTCCCAACGTGGTTGATCAGCGACTTCCCCCCGTTCCACAGGCCCTGACAAAACAAAACAATCTAAGAGAAAAGAAAAAAGTGAGAGAGAAAGAGAGCCAAATGAAAACAAATATAGTTCAAACTCTCCTTCCCTCCTACTCCCAAAAACCTCCTCTCCTCAACATTTAAAATGGCAAAACAAGCCACAAACTGCACACACAAAACACATATGTCACACACATCATGCATAATGCGGGGACCACACCACAAAAAACACAAACATGTCAATCATCATGCACTCAAAAAACCCCAAACACCACAAAAT
>JAQIHA010001102.1:0-12188 GCA_028751875.1 Rapana venosa
ATAGTACTGAACTCGGGAGTTAGGGTTCAGCACCAGTCCCCATTTCTGTTGACACTGACTTGTCAGCTGGCTTCATTCGCAAGACAACACAACGCTGCCACTCTCCCCCGCGACTTTCCAACTCGATAGGACGTTGTCGATCAGCAGGGCGTTTAAAGTTGTTATTACAGTTGCTGGAAGGCCAGTAACTGACATTTTGAAGCTAAAATGCAAAAATTTGCAGCAGCTTACTAACAGCACACCCGTTCAGTTCTCGTCCGTCACGTTGTCCGAGAGAGAGAGAGAGAGAGAGAGAGAGAGAGAGAGAGAGAGAGAGAGAGAGAGAGAGAGAGAGAGAGAGAGAGAGAGAGAGCATCTGAAAAGCCAACTCCATGATTCATGGAGGACTGGAACCAGTGCTTCTCTAGCCATGAATCTTATCAGCTAGCCACTGCACCATGGCGAATGTTATTAACATTTTGATCTCATCATCATCATCATCATCATCGTGGTTGTCGTCATCGTCGTCATCATCATCATCATCACCACCATTACCACCACCATTAACATACCAATATAATTATCTGTGGTCAGAATTGGGACTGACACTCTCGGAGAACCTGAGTCGAGAAGCGCGGTCAACAGTACACTGGAGATGGAGATTCTGGGACTGGTGGACATACCACTCACTTTGGTGCTGGTGGTCATGGTCCTCGTTTCGCTGTATATGTAAGTACACGCATGTGATCTACTGTTAGCCTCTGTTTGGTGTTTATGTTGTTGCTCATCTGCATTTGCTTTGTGTGTTTTTTATGGCATCTATATTGTTTTATGACTAAAGTACCAGCCGCCATGGCGCAGTGGTTAGCGCCTTGCGTTACAGACGGAAAGGTCTCGGGTTCGAATCCCTTATGATTCATAGGGATTTTTCGGACTCCTGCCGGCTCCTACCCAAAGTGAGTGTGCTGTGGGATCAGTGGGAAGACTGGGACGACACAGTCGAGCGAGTTTGAGAGTGTTGCTCAAATTCCCTGACCAACATTGCATGTGTCTGTATCTCTCGGGCCGGTTGACGCCGGGATATATTATGATAGTAAGCGTGGAGTACAACCCTGTCAAGTAGTCTCAAAGCATGTGCACCTCCACAGCAGCAGCATTACGTCATCCTCATTATCATCGATCATCACGCAATAAAAAAAAAGCCTCTGATTGGGTGGTCCCAGTTGCTCTGTTCGGTTTGCCCATACACTTCTGTGCCTGTGGTGAGTTTGTGTCAAAGCCTTTGGGGTTGGAGGTTCGCGGTGGACGGTCGTTGGAGGGACGTTGTGGTGGTTGCCACCTCGGGTGGGCAACTCACTCAGTCTGGCTCCGCGACTGGGCTATTACTGTCGTTAGTAGGGGGCTTAGTAGGTGGTGTCCTGCGTATGTTAGCTCAGAACAGGCACCACTGAACACCACCAAAGTGACCCAGCAGCAGTGCAGGGCCCCTCTGTGTGTATGTGTCTGTCGTGATGATGGCGTGTGTGTGTACAATAACAACAACAATAACAATAATTTTAATTCATTTTTTGCAGGCCATATGGCCCATAGGAACAACAGCTAATCATATACTTTCATGTAAGGTGAACATCCTTACTTCTGATATCTAAACATTTAGTAAGAAATAATCCAACTTTAAACATCAAACTAGGTTTAGTGTTCATACAAAGAAGCTGAACTTTCAGATTCGATGGAAATCTGTAATAATACAGAGGAATACATTTTCTTCGCAATACAGCATATGTGTGTGTGTGTGTGTGTGTGTGTGTGTGTGTGTGTGTGTGTGTGTTGTGTGTGTGGCGCACGCGTGGCTGTGAGCGTGTGTGTGTGTGCGTGCGAGTGTGTGCATGCGTGTGTGTGTATGTGTGCGTGTGCGTGTGAGTGTGTGTGTGCATGCGTGTATGTGAGTGTGTGTGTGTGTGTGGCTGTGAGCGCGTGTGTGTGTATGTGTATGTAATACATGCGTGCGTGCGTGAGTCCGTGTTTACATGTGTGTGTGCGAGCGCACGCGCGTATGTGTATGTGAAGGTGTATTTGATCGTGATGGCGTGAGTGTGTCTTTGCATGTGCGTGCGTGTGTGTTAGTACATGTGCGTGTGTGTTTCTTCGCGCGCGCGCGCGTTTGTGTGTGTATGTATATGTATATGTGTATGCGTGTGTGTTCAGCTACCAGACGTGGCATTTCAACACGTGGAGAAAGCTGGGCATTGCCGGCCCCAAACCTCGACCCCTGTTGGGCAACATCCCTATGGGCGCCCGAGTGGTGAGTCCCTACCCCCCACCCGAAACCCGTCACCACCCCTCACCACCCCTTTCATGTAGTGAAGACACAGTGCTTTGTATCAGTCATTCCTTTTGTCCCTACCCCCCACCCCTCACCACCATCCTCACCACCCCTCCACACCCCTCACCACCCCTTTCATGCAGTGAAGACACGGTGCTTTGTATCAGTCATTCCTTTGTGTGGCCCTCAGTTAGAGCACTGAGGTTCACCACTTCAATTCCATACAATTCATAATAATAAATAATAAATGGAACTTATATAGCGCTATATCTTACAAAGACAAATGAAAGCGCATGCATTCGACCTAATCTTACAGTCAATTCAATACAATTCAATTCAATACAATTTAATTCGATACAATTCAATTCAATAAATTTACTTCAATACAATTTAATTCAATATAATTTAATTCAGTTCAATCAATACAATTTAATTATATACAATTCAATTCAATACAAATCAATACAATTTAATTATATACAATTCAATTCAATACAATTCAATTCAATTTAATTCAATTCAATACAATTCAATTCAATTCAATTCAATACAATTGAATTCAGTTCAATCAATACAATTTAATTATATACAATTCAATTCAATACAATTCAATTCAATGTAATTCAATTCAATTCAATACAATTCAAATCAAATCAATTCAACCGCTTTATCATCTCACAAACAGAGAAATTCATGTGGGTTAGAAGCCGTTCATAAAAAAGTAAATAGGAAAACATTGACCACAGAAGAATAACTCAGCACAGTTACACGAACATCGAGGACGGGATAGCCTGGTGGTTAGAGTGATGTATTCGTGATCTGCTGACCCGTGTTCGATTCCCGTTCAAGAGGATTTTTCCTCTGGAGTTAACATCAGTGCCGACTCCACTATCCCCAAAAGTCCTTCGGATGAGACTATAAACTGAGGTTCCGTGTGCGAACGCACGCAGAACATCTAGCGTACACGTTAAAACCCGTTCCGCCTTTTCGGAAGAGTACGCCATCGTGAGCCGGTGGGAACGGATGGACAAAATGTACAAAACTGCATACACACGGGGACTTGTTGAAAAACACCACAGGAGTGCTTATTTCATTATCCTCGAAATAAAAGAATGAATAAATAAATAAAATAAACATCACCTCGCACACATTACAAGATAATACCTACACCAATACCAGTACTTGCACTTTATCATCTCAAATAACAAGAAGAATTCAAGTGGTCACAAGCCATATCTGTACTAAAAAAGATAAACAGAAATAGTTATCACAGCTAGTAATAAAATTCAATCTGAAAAATCAACGCGCGACTCACACACACCACACACACACACACACACACACACCAACACACTTCACACGCCCACGCACGCTCGTACGCACGCATGCTTAAATATATACACACATGTGCACGCACGTACGCACGCACGGACGCGCACAAACGCACACAGAGCGCGCATAGACACATGCCAATGAATATGACGCGTCATACCATGGGGAGATGTTGTGTTAGAACCGCTTTTGCCTACCGTGCAGGCAGCCGCATGCCGCCTTGGTGGACAGTGCCTGGCCACGACATCTGTGTGCATGCAGTTCAAAAACACAGTTTTCCTTCTCCTAACAGTACGAAGTGGTCTACTCTTTCAAAAGGTGGAGCAGGATTTATAACGTGTATGCAAGATGTTCTGCGTACGTTTTTCACCCGGGGCTCTGGTTTATAGCTCCATCCGAAGGACTTGAGGAGGAGCGGAGTCACTACTGATGTTAACTCCAGGGTAAAGTTCCATAAAAACGGTCTCTCCGTTGTGGCTCCATCTGCCCTTTTGTCTCCCTCTTTGTACTGTTCCCTGTAGGACAGTCTTGGCCAGTCCACATGTTCCTGTGACCAGCCAATACCACTTTAGTTTGCAGGGGTTTTTTTTACAATCAAGTCAGGAGCTCTTCTTATGGTATTTGCAATTCTGGTTTTCACTTCCTCATTAGTGACGGGGACGGGATAGCTCAGTGGTCGGAGCACTCGCTTTCCCCCAGCCAAGTTAAGCAGCGTCGAGCGTGGTTACCAGTTAGATGGGTGACCGTTTGCGCGCCTTGGCTTCAGTACAGTTCCCCCAGTTCCCCCAGCTGTAAATGGGTACCTGCCCTCTTTAGGGTCAGGAAAGGTAAAGCAGCGAGGGAGAGGAGATGGGCGCCGCCCTCAAAATGCTGGCCCTAGAAAAGTGAGGTCTCTGACGCCTCGCTCCCCTACGACCTTATAGGTTATGGGACCCCTTTACCTTTACCTTACAATTAGTGATGTGATCCCTGCGCGAGATACCAAGGAGTTTGCGAAAGCAGCTCATCTCCATTGCCTGTATCCTTCTTTCAGTGTCTGCTGTTATGGTCCACGTTTTTTTCAACATAGCTAGAAAAGTAAGGACCTGATCAGGGAACGCATCAGTCGGAAAAACCTAGTTATTCTCAGTAAACTCCTGTGGACCCATTATGGTCCTGGCAGGCTTTCGTTTACACGTGAAGCTTTGTGTCCTCGTCATGGTGTTGAAGTAGACTTTGTTTATAGAAAGCATGCTTTGATAGTGTGACTCTTCTCTTGTGTGTTTGTGCATAGGATTTCTTGGCCGAGTTTGCCAAATGGAAGAAGCAGTATGGCGACAATTATGGGTAAGTGTCCATTGGCTTTGTTTGGTTTTTTTTTTTGGGGGGGATGAGACAAGCTGTTTGTTTTCCTGTCTCTGTTTGTTTGTCTGTCTCTATCTCTTTATCACGCTATCTCTGTCTGCCAGCCTGCCTGTCTGTATGTCTGTCTGTTTGTCTCTCGTTTCTTGTCTTGTCTTTTTCTTTCTCTCTATCTCTCTGATTAAGGTTTATGTTTTCCCCCATGCAAGGGGCTGTTGGGACTGTATTCATTTAAATTTTCAGAAGTTCAGAGTTCAGAGTTCTCTATCTCTTCTATCTCTGTCTGTCTGTCTCTGTTTCTGTACTCTCTCTCTGTCTGTTTCAATGTCTCTTTTGTTCTAGTTTTTGGCTGTTCTGCCACCTGCTGTCTCTGTCTCCGTCTCACTCTTTTCAAGGGGTCGGATAAGAAAAGAAAGTAGTCATTAGTATTTTGTGACACATTAGATTATAAAGATAAGATTTATAGAGTACTATCAATCATCAATCAGTCAACCAATTCCACCCACCCATTTCATCATCACCATCCATTTGTATTTATGTCATATATGAATTTATATGTATGGTTCGTTGCATGCATGAATGTATGTGTTATTATATATATATATATATTTATATATATATAATTTATAATATATATATATTATATATATTATATATATTTATATATATGTTATATGTGTGTGTGTGTGTGTGTGTGTGTGTGTGTGTGTGTGTATGTGTGTGTGTATGTGTGTGTCGTGTATGTGTGTGGTTTATATATGGGTGTGTTGTTTATTTATATATATATATATTTTATTATCATTATATATATATATATATATTTTATTCTATATTTATATATTATATATATTATTTATATTTTATGTGGTGTGTGTGTGTGTGTGTGTGTATATGGTGTGTATATGTGTGTGTATATGTTGTGTGGTGTATGTGTGTGTATGGTGTGTGTGTATATGTGTTGTATATGTTGTATATGTGTGTGTGTATGTGTGTGTTATGTGTGTGTATTTATGTGTGTGTTATGTGTGTGTGGATGTGTGTGTATGTGTGTGTTAGTATGTGTGTTGGTTATGTGGTGTGTGTGCGTGTATGTGTGGGTATATATATGGGTGTGTGTATATATGTGAGGTATGTGTGTTGTATGTGTGTGTATATGTGTTGGTGTGAAGATGTGTATGGTAGATGTGTGTTTGTGTGTGTATGTGTGGCTATATAGTAGTGTGTGTATGTGGTGTGTGTATGTGTAGGTGTTATGTGATGTGTGTATGTTTATATGTGTGGGTGTGTGTGCGCGTTTGTTATATGTGTGTGTGTGTGTGTGGGGTTGTGTTGCGTTGTATAGTGTATATGTGTGTCGTATGTGTGTGTGTGTGTTTGTGTGTACTTTATATGTGTGTGTGAATGTGGTGTGTGTATATAAGTGTGTGGTATTTGTGTTGTGTGTGTGTATGTGTGTGTGCGTGTGTGTGTGCTGTGTGCTTGCGTGCTTGTAGCTGTGTGTGCGTGCGTGCGTGTATAAGTGTATATGTGTGCGTGTGGTGTATATGTTTTTATGTGTGCGTTGTGTGTGTATATGAGTATATGTGTGTATATGTGTATGATGTGTGTATATGTGTATGTGTATAGGTGTTGTGTGATGTTTGTGTGTGGTTGTATGTGTATATTGTGTATATGTGTGTGTATATTGTGCGCGTGTGTGATGTGTATATGTGTGTGTGTGTGTGTGATTACGCGCGTGCGTTGCAGTGCGTGACGTGTTTTTGTGTGTTTGTGTATATGTGGGTGTATGTGCGTGTATATGTGTATATGTGTGTGTGTATGTGCGTGTATATGTGTATATGCGTGTGTGTGTGTGAACGCAGCATGTTCGTCTTCCGAGATCCTGTCTTCGTGAGCTCTGACCCGGAAGTGATGAAGGAAGTGATGGTGAAGAATTTCAACAACTTTACCAACCGATATGTAAGTCACCGCAACATTTGTGTTTATTGATGTGCTTATTCTTACCACTATAAGTCATCGCAACATTTGTTTTTATTGATGGGCTTATTCTTACCACTATAAGTCATCGCAACATTTGTGTTTATTGATGGGCTTATTCTTACCACTATAAGTCACCGCAACATTTGTTTATTGATGTACTTATTCTTACCACTATAAGTTACCTCAACATTTGTTTATTGATGTACTTATTCTTACCACTATAAGTCACCGCAACATTTGTGTTTATTGATGTACTTATTCTTACCACTATAAGTCACCGCAACATTTGTATTTATTGATGTACTTATTCTTACCACTATAAGTCACCGCAACATTTGTGTTTATTGATGTATTTATTCTTACCACTATAAGTCACCGCAACATTTGTTTATTGATGTACTTATTCCTACCACTATAAGTCACCAGATTTCTCTGCCTGAAATTCGGGTTACGCTCCCTGGGGAGAGCGCGTCGCCACAAGAGCAGCGCTACCTTTTTTTTTCCTTTCTGCAACTGTATTTGTTTACCTATCAGAGTGGCTCTTTCTTTCTTCAGAATTTTGCCAGGGACAATCTCTCTTGTTGCCGTGGGTTCTTTTACGGGCGCTGAATAGTTTTGTGTAACACACGGGACGGGACCTCGGTTTATCGTCTCATCCGAAAGACTAGCGCCCAGACCACCATTCATGATCTTATGAATTGGGAACAAGTTTCGGGCCTAAACGGGATTCGGACCACCCGGACTTTTCGCTTTCTAGACAGGCGCGTTACCTCTAGACCACCGATCCATCGACCGACCACATTGTCCCCGACTGCGGAATACCGCTACTGTAATCTAGGGCAAACGACCGCATAATTTCCATCAACAATGTATCTTGGAGCTTTAGATGAGACACGAAAAATATTATAATATTAATTCATCATGAAAGTGTATGACCTATGTGTGTGTGTGTTTGTGTGTGTGTTTGTATGTGTGTGTGTTTGTGTGTGTGTGTTTAAGTGTGTGTGTTTATGTGTGTGTGTGTGTGTGTGTTTGTTTGTGTGTGTGTTTGTGTGTGTTTGTGTGTGTGTGTGTGTGTTTGTGTGTGTGTGTCGTCTGTGTGTGTGTGTGTGCTTGTAGTGTGGTGCGACTGGGTGTCATGTGTGTGTGTGGTTTGTGTGTGTGTGTGTGTTTGTGTGTGTATGTGTGTGTTTGTGTGTGTTTGTGTGTGTGTGTCTGTGGGTGTTTGTATGTGTGTGTGTGTGTGTGTTTGTGTGTGTTTGTGTGTGTTGTTTGTGTGTGTGTGTGTGTGTTTGTGTGTGTGGGCGTGTGTGTGTTGTGTGTGTGTGGTTTGTGTGTGTGTGTGTGTGTGTGTACGTGTGTGTTGTTTAGGTGTGTGTTTTGTGTGTAGGTATGTTTTAAAAATGATTTTTAAAATTTTATTCTTTTATTTCGATGATAATGGAATAAGCACTCATATTTGTGCGTCGGTACGTGTGTATGTATTATATATGTGTGTGTGTGCATTTCACTTTATTTAAACTATCAATTGTTATTAATTCCATAACTATGTAAGAATAGGTTGAATGCAAACGCAGTGATTTGTCTGTGCAAGATACAGCGCTATTCAAATTCCATTTGTTGTTCATCTTCTTCTTCTTCTTCTTCTTCTTCTTCTTCTTCTTCTTCTTCTTCTTCTTCTTCTTCTTCCTTCTTCTTCTTCTTTCTTCTTCTTCTTCTTCTTCTTCTTCTCATCGTCATCATCATCATCATCATCTAAATACATTACTACCATAACTAATAATAATAAAACTGACTAAAAAAAAAACAGACAAAAAACCACCACCCACACCACACACGACTAAAAAACCAAAACAAGATACTGTGTGTGTGCGCACGCGCGCGCATACGCATGTACGGCTATGCAGGAATCATACCTGCTTTCACCCGTAAAACTCCACCTCCCCCTTCTTCTGTGAACTCTGTGTGTGTGGGCAGAGTGGCTTTAACAGTCTGCTGACGGAGTTTTCCTGGAAGATGTTGTTCAATTCTCAGACCCCTGCCTGGAGGCGCTACAGACACGCCATGACTCCTGCCTTCACCACAGGCAAGCTCAAAGCGGTCAGTGGGTAGTGCTGCAGTTTTGTCTGTCTGTCTGTCAGTGGGTAGTGCTGCAGTTTTGTCTGTCTGTCTGTCAGTGGGTAGTGCTGCAGTTTTGTCTGTCTGTCTGTCAGTGGGTAGTGCTGCAGTTTTGTCTGTCTGTCTGTCAGTGGATAGTGCTGCAGTTTTGTCTGTCTGTCTGTCTGTCTGTCTCTCCAATGTTGTCCTCCTCCTTTGTCTGCCTCGTCTTCTTCCTCCTCTCCTCCCCTCCCCTCTCTGGGAGGACAACATTGGAGAGTGGACAGACATGGAGCTGAGAGACAGGGCGGCTGAGAGATGAGAGAGGACTGGAGAAAGGGGGTTGACAAAGATTTTAGGCGCCCAAAGGGAAATCGGAATCTGAGGGATTGGTGTCGGTTGGATGATTGTCTGTCTGACTGTCTGTCCTTACTGTCTGTCTGCGGTGTGTGTCTGTTTGTGTGTGTGTGTGTGTGTGTGTGTGTGTTTTGTTTTGTGTTTGAAAATTTTATTTTATTCTTTTATTTCGAGGATAATGGAATAGCACTCGTGGCTTCCCCCCTCCATCAGTCCTGTGTGTATTACAGTTTTGTCAATTTTGTCCATTCCGCGCGTTGTGTGTGTGTGGTGTGTATGTGTGTGTGTGGATATATGTGTGTGTGTGTTGTGTTGCGCGCGCGTGTGTGCCTGTCCGTCTGTCTGCCTTGTCATAGTGTCTGCTTCTGTAGCTGTGTGAGTGTGCGTTCTCTGTCAATCTGTGTCTGTTGTGTCTGTCTGTCCTGTGGTCTTGGGAGTCTCTCTCTATTGGATTCTGTCTGCTGTTTGTCTGTCTGTCTGTGTTGTGCGTGTGTGTGTGTGGTCTGTCTCTGCGTTCGTGTGTGGTCTATCTCTCTCTGTCGACTGTTTGTCTGTCTGTGTCTGACTGTCTGTCTGTCTGTGTATCTGTGTCTGTGTGTATCTGTCCGTCTGTGTTTGTCTACCTGTGTCTGTATGTTCATCTGTGTGTGTCTGTGTGTCTGTGTCTGTCTGTCTGACTGCCTTATTCCTTCCTTCCTTCTTTCCTTCCTTCCTTCCTTTCTCTCTCACCCTTTCTGTCTTTTCTTTCCATTTATCTCTGTCTCTGTCTCTACCTGCCTTACCTACTATCATCTATTCTATTTATCTATCTATCTATCTATCTATCTATTATTATTCTATCTATTATCTATCTATCTATCTATCTATTACTATCTATCTATCTATCTATCTATCTATCTATCCTACCTACTACCTATCTATCTAATCTACCTACATATGTATGTATGTATGTATGTATGTATTGTATGTATGTATGTATGTATGTATGGGATTTTGGGGGTTTTTTTTTTTTTTGGGGTGTGGGGGAGGGCCCCTTTTTCCCCCCCAGGGGCTAAATTTGTTTGGGGGGTTTTTTTTTTTTTTTGGGGGTGTTGGTTTTTTTGTGGTTTTTGGGTTTTTGGGGTTTTGTTGTTTTTGGGGGTTTTAGGGGAAAATTTGGGTTTTGGGGGTTGTTGGTTTTTTTTTGGTTTTTTGGGGTTTTTTGTTGTTTTTGTTGTTTTTGTGCTGTTTTTTTTTTTGGGGGGGTTTTTGGGTTTGGGGGGGTTTGGGAAGGGGTTTGGTTTTTGGGGGGGGGGGAAAAAGGGGGGGGAAAAAAAATTTTTTTTTTTTTGGTTTTGGGGGGGTTGGGGTTTTTTTTTTGCTGGGGTTTTGTTTTTGTGTGTGTTGTTTTTAG
The DNA here is from genome assembly GCA_028751875.1 of Rapana venosa. Lineage (NCBI taxonomy): Eukaryota > Metazoa > Mollusca > Gastropoda > Neogastropoda > Muricidae > Rapana > Rapana venosa. Next base: position 10,803 of record JAQIHA010001102.1, read on the forward strand.
GGGGTTTTTTTTTTTTTTTTTTAAAAATTTTTAAAACTTTTTTTTCAAAAATTAAAAAATTTTTTTTTTTCAAAAGGGGGGGTTTTTTAATTTTCTCGGTTTGTTTTAATATGGAATAAAAGGGGTTTGGCCGGGGTTTTGGGGGGGGTTTAAAGGGCCTTGGGGGGTTTCCTCTTTTTTTTGGTGTTGTTTTGGGGGGGGGGGGCCTTTTTTCCCCCCCGGGGGTTTGGTTTTGGGGGGGCTGGGGGGGCCGGGCCTTTGGGGTTTCCCCTTCGTTTTGCCGGTCGTTTGGGGGGTCTGGTTTTGGTAAAGGGTTTTTTATCCTTTTTTTTCCCGGGTTTGGTTCCCCGGGGAAAAAAAAAAGGGGGGCCTTTCCCATTTCTCTTTCCCCCTCCCCCCTTCCTTCCCCCGGGATTTTTTTTGGGGTTTTTTAAAAAAATTTTAAAATTTTTTTTTATCTTTTTTTCCCCCCTTTCTATTTCCCTTTTCCAAAAAAAAATTTAAAACCATTTTTTTTTTCCAATTTTTAGTTGGAAGGGGATTTTGGGAAAAAGGGTTTTTGGGGTTTTAATTTTCCCCTGGTTTTTAAGAAATTTTTTTCCGGGGGGGCCTTTTTTTTCCCCCCTTTTCCCCCTTTTTCCCCTTTTGTTTTGTTTATGGGGGCCCAAAGAACCTTTCCAACCATTATCAAAATTAATTTCCTTTTTTTAAAAAGGGTTTTTAATGGGGGTTTTGGGTTTTTTTTAAAAAAGTTAAAATTTTAAAAATAAATTCCTAAAATTTTTTTTCTTCCTTTTTTTTTTTTTACTTTTTTTCTTTTTTTAATTTTTAAAAATTTTTTGGGCCCAAAGGGGGAGGGGGTTTTAAATTTTTTTTTTTTTTTTTTTTTCTGGGGGGGTTTTTTTTTTTTTATTATTTTTTTTGGGAAATTTTTGGTTTATTTTTAAGCCCAAAATTTTTTTAAATTTGTTTAGGGGGGCCCTTTTTAAAAAGGGACCCTTTTTTTTTTTTTGTTTTGGGTTTTTCCCTTTTTTTGGGGTTTTTCCTTTTTTGGGCCCCCCCCCCCCCCCCCCCCCCCCCCCCCCTTTTTTTTTTTTTTTTCCTAAATTTTTTTTTGGGGGGCTCGGGTTTTTTTTTTTCCCAAAAGGGGGGCCCCCTCTTTTTTTTTATTTGGGGGTTTTTTCCCCCGTTTTTTTTGGGGGGGGGGGGGGGGGGTTTTTGGGTTTTTGTCCCGGGAAAAGGGGTTTTTATTTTTTTTTTTTTTTTTTTTCCCGTTTATGGATAGTGCTTCGTTTTGTCTGTTGGGCTGGCGTTCCCAATGTGTTCCCCCTTTTTTTTTTCCCTTTTTCCCCCCCTCCCCCCGGGGGAAACTTGGGGGGGGGAAAA
>JAQIHA010001103.1:0-12200 GCA_028751875.1 Rapana venosa
ATTTAAAAACAACGCCAAAATTCGGGAAACCCCCACAGGAAAAAAAAAAATACAAGTGCACACATTGTGGGTAAAAATTTGCCAAACAACAATATTTAACTTCCCACATTAGAAAAACTTAAAAAGGGGAAAAAACCATACAAGTGCAAAAAAAAAAAAAATTGGGAAAAAAAGCAAATTTTACCAAAAATTTCCCCAAAAAGTCTAAAATTAACAAAAACCAAAAAACCCCAACTTTTTTCACGGGAGAAAAACCATCCAAATTCACACATTGGGATAAAACAATTTGCCCCACAAAAATTTTTAACTTCCCACACTAGAGCCACACAGGAGAAAAAACCCCAACCCAATGCCCCACTTTTTGGGTAAAAAACCTTTTTCCCAAACCCCCAGAAAAAACTAATTAACCCTTTCCACCCCTAAACTTTACCAAACAATTAGAAAAGCCACACAAGTGCACCCTTTGCGAAAAGAAAGTTTTTCCAGGGAGAATGCTTTAAAAAATGCCAATCAGAACCCACACAGGAAAAAAACCATAACCCAAATGCACATTTGTTTAAAAGGCCCTTTACCAGGAAAACATGTCTTAAAAATGACCACATTTTTAAAATTTTCCCCAGGAGAAAAAACCACAAAAAGTGAAAACCCTTGGATATGACGTTTTTTCCCAAAATCAATTTAAAATTTTAAACCCCACAAACGAACCCACACGGAGAAAAGCCATAAATTTTGTAATTTTTTTTTGGGAAAAAAGTTCAACAAAAAAAACCAAATTTAGAAGACACACGCTGCTTCACAAAAAAACCGGACCACAAATAAAGCCCCACAAAATATGGAATGAAATCTTCCGGGAAAAACAATTAAACCCGAAAACGATAAATCCAAAAAGTCAGTGGGGCCCCCTATTTTACAAAAAGCAAAACAAACACAAAAGGGGAAAAATTCCCAAATTTCCCGTTAACCCAAACCAAAAAAAGCCCCTAAACAAAAGTAAAAAACCCAAATTAAAACAGCTGAATTGTCACTTAATTATCGTTGGGCCCTTTACGACCCTTAAAAAAAACTTAACAAACACATGTTTACGCCAATCTTTGAACCAAGAACACAACAATAGGGAAAAAAATCCCGTTTTTCCCTTTACAAAGGGTTTTTTCCCGATCCCCCCGTCATGACACAACAACCCAAATTTTGTGGATGGGAAGTGAAACCCCGCCTTTAAACAAAAACAATCCCAATAACCTTTGTAAATATCATTAATTTTGCATTTTAAACCCTTTAAAAACAAAACTTGTACCCCAAAAATGGACCCCTATCACTTATCAATTTGAATTTAAATTTTCCAAAATTTTAAAATCACATTTCCGCAGGGCATTACCCCTTTTTGTGATTTGGGGTTGGCTTTGTTTTAAAACTTCATTTTAAAATAAGTTTTTAAAAACGATAAAAACTTAATATGTAATAACGCCCAAACATCCCCGGACAGAAAACCTTTTTTTCGAAATTCCCCGATAATTTAAATTTTTAAAATAACATAATAAAATTATCTTTAAAAAAACCACAAAATTTTTTGAGCCTGCTATCTTTAACCTGTAAACATTTTTCTTTACTTTCCCATGTTTAACCCTTTTAAAATTTTTTTTGGGAAATTTGACTAGTTTTGTTTGGTTTTAACATGGTTTACAATGATTCCGTGAAGTTTAAATGAAATGGGCTGCAGTCGTTTGTAAAATTTTTAAATTTTTAAATTTTTTTGAGCTAAAAAAAAAAAATGATTTTTTTTTAAAATTTAAATTTTTCTTGAAAAACCATGTTTCGTGAAAACTTCTTTTGAAGTTTTTTAAAAAAAAAATGCGTTTTTTTTGTGTGTTTTTAACTCCATATTTTAAAAAAAAAAAGGTTTTTTTAAAAAAACTGTTTTAAATTTCTGTTTTAGACTGTAAAGATAGTGTGAACAAAAATATAATCTGATCCCTTTTTGTTTTGGGTGTATGTGTTTGGTGGTTTTTGTTTGGTTTTGGGGGTTTTGGGTCCCAAAACCTTGAGAGAAACAAAGAAAATATGGCAAAAAGGGGGAAAAAGGGAAAGGGCCCCAAAATATATAAAAATAATTAAAATATATATATAAAATAAAATATATATATAAAATATAATATAAAAAAGGGGAGAGAGAGAGAAGAAAAGAAGAGAGAGAGAAGAAAAAAAAGAGAGAGAGAGAAGAAAAAGAGAGAGAGAAAAGAAAGGAGAAAGAAAATCTTAAAAAGGGAAAGTTGATAGTGGGTAAACCCTAAACATTTAAAAAAACCAAAAGCGCACCCCCACACCATTTCCTTGAAAAAAAAGGAATTTAACCCCAAAAAATAACCACCGACACAGACACACACCCCCCCAAAAAAAAAATAAAATATATTAAAAATTTTAAATTTAATTTATATAAAATAAAATACAAAAATTAATTAAAAACAAAAATTAAAAAAAAAAATAAAAAATTTTTAAAATAAAATTAAAAAAAACAAAAAACAATAAAAACGTCCAAAAAAAATCTTTTAAAAAAAATCTAAACCCAAATTTGGAAAAACCCGTGCCCAAAACCCCAAAACCAAAACAATCCAACAAAGGGAAACATGTTCCCCCAAAAACAAAACTTCAAAATTTTAATCAAAACCCCCCAAAAAAAACCCCTGTTTCTTTAACCCAAACCCAAAATAAACTCCAAAAAAGGGGGACAACCCCCTTTTAAAAGGGCCCGCCATTTCAGGGGGGTAGCCCTTAAAGGATAAACCCGGGTTTAAAAAACCTTACACCCCCCTGTAAGCCTGAAAAACACAAAACACACACCCCACACACACAAACCCCAAAACAAAACCCAAAACACAAAACCTCAAAACCCAAAAAAACACGCATGCACGCACACCCAAAAACACAAAAAAACACCAGACCCCACACACAACACCCCCACAATCCATGAAAGACTTTTTAAATATAAATTTCCCGTTTAATTTCCTCAAGGTCCAAACGAATAAAAACACCGACCCGGTTAAAAAACCATATTTACAAACATAAAAAGGATTTTTTTTGGTTGATTTCCAAAATTTTCAATGCCCCTTTTTTGCAATTTTTTGGGGGCGCCTACTATCCCCCCCAGCAACCGTTTGGTAGAAAACATCCTGGATTCAAAGCTTTTCTTATTGAATGATGGTAGAGTAACCAGAATTCTGATGTTTCTAGTCATAAACCAAGTGCTATTGATTTAACATTAATATCTCCAGGTTTACTATCAATTGTGATTGGAATGTTGAAAGATTGTTTTGGAAGTGATCTATGTCTATTACGTTGTCATTTCAGGACTTTGCAACATCAGACCTAACACATATTGAGGATAAAATTCCTAAATTGTGATATACATTGGTTGACTGGAGTTCTTTTCATTCGTTTCTTCGGTTTACTGAAACTGAAACGATTAAAGAGGATGATGTAGATAAGTTTTATTCCAATTTTTTGGCAAAGCTCATACATGCAGCTGAGTTTTCCATTCCCAAACACAAAAGCAACAAGACTGGAAAGCATTGGGCAATAGATGGTGGACTAAAACATGTGAGGATGCAGTAAACCATAAAAAAGATCGAATCAAAATATGGTTAAAAGATCAATCAGAAGAAAACTTTATTTGTATGAAGTATGCTAAAACTTAATGTAAAAGAATATTTGCTCAGAGTGAAAGCATAACAACCACCATATTTATAGAGGTGTTCCCCAATATTTCGGCTTTCCCATTCCTCAGGAGAGGTCTTTTAGAATGTCTTGATGGAATGACGTCAATCTTGATTATAGTCGTTGTGAAATTTGTTATGAACCATTTTTTTTTTAAAAAAAGAGAAGGAGAGAGGAGAGAGAGGGAGAGAGAGAGAAAGGGGAGAGAGAAGAGAGAGAGAGAGAGAGAGGAGATAAGTGGGGGACTTCACAGGATAATTATGGCCATATAGTTAAGGGTTCACACACGGGCACACACACACACACACACACACACACACACACACACATACAAAACACACACACACACACACAAAAAATATATAATATATATTTTATATATATATATATATATATATATATATATATATATATATATATTTTAAATATTATATTATTTATATATATATAGGGAGGAAGAAGAAGAGGCAAAACCAAGGAAGAGCTGGGAGGATAACATCAGCGAATGGACAGGCCTAGAACTCAACAAAACCCTGAGAAAGGCAGAACAGAGAGAGGAATGAGGGAACAGGTTGTTGAGTTTTGGGTGATTTTAATACGGAAATTATATATATATATATATATATATATACACAAGCACACACACTTGGACGCACACACATGCACCAATGCATGCACAGATATACACGCATATGCACACACACATACACACGCTCCTTCCGAGGAGACTATAAACGAGGTCCCTGTGGGAGCGCATGCAGAACATCCGCGCACATGGCAAAACCCATTCCACTTTTTGGAAGAGTAGGCAATAGTGTGCCTGTGCAAATGGATAACAAAATCTACAAAGCCGCACACACACGGGAACTTAATGCAAAAAAGCAAACCAATGCCCATTCCAACATCCTAGAAACAAAGAAGTAAAATTAATAGTAATTAAAAATAAGCACACATGAGCAGGAAGAGGAGGAGCAAGAGGAGCAATGGCAAGAGGAGCATAAGGACGAGGAGAAGCAAGAGGAGGAGGAAGAGCAAGAGAGGAAGGAGCAAGAAGGAAATAGCAAGAGGAAGAGGTGTAAGAAGAGATTGAGCAGGAGGAGCAGGGAACAAGAGAGCAGGCCAAGAGGAGGAGCAGGAGAAGAAGGAGGAAAGGGGAGGACATAAGCAAGAGGAAGCATGTATGCAGGAGGAGGAGAGCAAGGAGAGCCAGGATGAAGAGGAGCAGGAGCAAGAGGAGCATTATGCAGGAGGAGGAGGAGCAAGAGGAAAGCAGGAGGAAGAGGAGCAGAGCATGAGGAGCATGTATCAGGAGGAGGAGAGCTGCAAAGGAGGAGTATGAGCATGAAAAGGAAGCAGAGGAGCATGCACGAATATGAGTGCAAGAGGAGCAGGACAAGAGGAGGAAGAAGAGGGGGGAGCAAGAGTAGGAAGAGGAGAGGGAGAAAGAGTGAGAGGTGCAAGAAGATTAGGAGCAAATGGAGCAGGAGCAAAAGGAGCAGGAGCAAGAGGAGCAGGAGCAAGAGGAGCAGGAGCAAGAGGAGCAGGAGCAAGAGGAAATGTAGCAAGACGAGCAGGAGTAGGAACAATAGGAGAGGGAGCAATAGGAGCAGGGAGAGAACGAGCAAGAGGAGGATGAGCAATGGTAACAGTGAGAGGAGGAAACAGGAGCAAGAAGAGGAATTAGGAGCAAGAGGAAGAGGATCAAGGGGAAGAGGAAGAGCAAGAGAGGAGGTGCAGGAAGAGGAATGAAGCAAGGAGAGAGGAGCAAAATAGGAAGCAGAGGAAAACGGAAGGAGGAGGAACGAGGAAGAAGAGAGGAGGTGCATGATAATGTCCCTCCTCCTCCTCCTCCTGAAAAGCAGCAGATGAGGGTATGACCGGGTACTACACACCACCACCATCAAGACCACCACCACCACCACCACACCACCAAGACCACCACCACCACACCCCACCACCCCACCACCACCACCATCACCATGACCAGACATGGCGTTAGTGTCTGCTGTTACTGCTGCTGGTGGTGGGGGTTTGGTGTTGTTGTTGTTGTTGTTGTTATTCCATCATCATCACAATAACAACCACCAACACCAACACCAACACCACGACAATCAACACCAACACCAACCCCAACACCACCACCACCACCACCAACACCACCACCATCATCATGACCAGACGTGGCGTTAGTGTCTGCTGTTACTGCTGCTGGTGGTGGTGTTGGTGTTGGTGTTGTTGTTGTTGTTGTTGTTATTCCATCAACATCACAAAAACCACCACCAACACCATCAACACCACCAACACCACCACCACCAACATCAACACAATCCACCAACACCAACACCAGCACCAACATCACCACCACCACCAACACCACCAAACCAACACTACCACCATCACCAACACCAACCCAATCCACTAAGACACACCACAACCCCCACTAACAACCACCACCACCACCCCCAACCACACACCACCACCACCACACACCACAACCACCAAACACCAAAACCAACACCAACACCACCACCACCCACAACCACAAACAAAACCAACACCACCAACCACCACCACAACCCACAACACCACCACCAACAACCCACCCAAAACCACCACCACCACCATCAACCACCACCAACACCAACACCCACCTCCAATACCACCACCAACACCACCAACACCTATAACACCAACACCAACAACACCAACACAACCTCCACAACGCCACCTCCAACACCAACACCACCAAACACCAACACCAACCAACCACCACCACAACCCACACCACACCACACAATCCATACAACACCAACCACCAACACCAAACACCAACACCCATCACCACCACCAACACCAACACCACCACTACCACCAACACCAACAACCAACCACCACCAACAACAACAACTACACCACACCAACAACAACAACAACACCAACAAACACCACCAACACCACCACCAACACTATCACCCACCACCAACACCAACAACACATCAATACAACACCACACCACCACCACCACCACCAACCAACCAACACCAACACCAACCACCAACACCAAAAAAACACACCACCACCAACACCACACCGATGACCAACACCACCACCACCACCACCACCAACACCACCTACCAACACCAACACCAACAATCACCACCTCCAACACCAACACCAACCACCGAACACCAACCACCAAAACCACTACAACCACCACCACCAAAACCAACACCACAACCATCCATCAACACCAACACCACCACCACCACCACCACCACCACCAACACAATCCAACCAACACCACCACCACCACCACCACCACCACCACCATCACCACCACCACCACCACCACCAAACACCACCACACCACCACCACCACCACCACCAACACCACCACCAACACCACCACCATCACCACCACCATCACCACCACCACCACCACCACCACCACCACCACCACCACCAACACCACCACCACCACCACCACCACCACCAACACCACCACCACCACCACCACCACCACCACCACCACCACCACCACCACCAACACCACCACCACCACCACCACCACCACCAAAACCACCACCACCACCACCACCACCACCACCCCCAACCACCACACCACCACCACCACCACCAAAACCCCAACCAACCACCACCACCACCACCACCAAACCCCCAACCACCCCCCACCACCACCCACCACCACCACCAACACCACCACCACCACCACCACCACCACCACCACCACCACCACCACCCCCCCAACACCAACACCAACACCAACACCACCACCACCACCAACACCACCACCACCACCACCACCACACCACCACCAACACCAACCACCAGCCACTACTGATACTTCCTGTCTTCCCTTCCTTCTCCTCCTTCTACTCCGTATTCTCCTCCTTCTCCTCCTTCCCCCTTCTACTCCGTATTCTCCTCCTTCTTCTTCCCCCTTCCTTCTCTCCGTATTCTCCTCCTTCCTTTTCCCTTCTCCCCTTTACCCGTTTTCTCCTCCTTCCCCTCCTTCCCCTCTTTACTCCGTTTTCCCCCTCCTTCTTTCCTTTCCCCTCCTTCCTCCTCCTTCTTCTCCGTATTCTCCCCCTTTCTTTTTCCTTTCCTCCTTCTACCCCGTATTCCCCTCCTTCTCTTCCTTTCTCCTTTTTCTACTCGTATTCTCCTCCTTCTCTTCCTTCTCCTCCTTTTTCTTCCTATTCCCCTCCTTTTCTTTCCTTTTTCCTCTTCTACCCCTTTTATTTCTCCTCCTTCTTCCTCCTTTTTTTCCTCCTCCTTTTTTTTTCTTCTCCTTTTTCCCCCTTTCCCTCCCTTTCCCCCCTTCTACTCCGTATTCCCCCTTCTTTTCCCTTTTCCCCTCTTCACTCCGTATTCCCTCCTTTTTTCCCCTTTCCCCTCCTTTTATCCGTATTCCCCTCCTTCTCCCCCTTCTCCCTTCTTCTCCGATTCTCCCCCTTTCTCCCCTTCTCCTCCTTGTACTCCGTATTCCCCTTCTCCCCCTTTCTACTCCGATTTCCCTTCTCTTCCTTTCCTCCTTCACTCCGTATTCTCCTCCTTTCTTCCTTCTCCTCCTTCTACTCCGTATTCCCCCCTCCTTCTCTTCCTCCTCCTAAAAATCTGCCACGTTGAAGGCGCAAACAGCAGCAGCAAAACAGCAGCAGCGCTTCAACTAGAGCAGTGGCAGCGTTTTAGAAGCATAGGAGCATAGTAAGAGCGATAAGGGAGTGGGAACGTAAGAGGGCTACAAAGATTATTTGTCAAAAAAAACAAAAGGAAAAAATGCTGAAATAAAACTCTTCTGCAGCCATTCCACATCGAACAAAACCGGTACCGTAGGGGTTTTGTTGTGGTTGTTTCACTGCTGTACTTCGGAGTGCATGTTTGGTTGTTTCTGTTGTTGTGACGTTGTTGGGGGTAAAGGCTCTAAAAATCACTCATTTTTTCTTCTTCTACTAGTTTTCTACTACTTCTTCTTCTTCTTCTTCTTTTTTCTTCTTTTCTTCTTCTTTTCTTCTTTTTTTCTTCTTTTTCTTCTTTTCTTCTTCTTCTTCTTCTTCTTTTTCTTCTTCTTCTTTGTCTTCTCCTCTTCCCCCCAAAAAAGGAGGGGGTGGCGTTTGTAGTCCTTAGGTAAGAGGTTGAATTTTCTTCAGATACCCCAAGGTACTTAAAAAAATCAAAAGTCACAAAACCGGGGAATACTCCCATTTTGTAACATTATTAGTTCACCAAAACACTGTGAGTGGCCAAAGTCTATGTATGCACGCCAGTGTTCTCCACTCAATAATGACAGACTGTCATCATCTGAATGCTAAGGCCAGCAGAGATGACAAATCTTGGGTCTCTTCTTCTCCTCCTCCTTCCTCTTCTGCTTACCACTGCTGTCCCTGCTCTTTCTCCCCTTCTTCTCACCTTTTTGCTTGCTTTTTTTTCTACCTTAATTTTTTATTTGAATTACAGTCTCTTTTTTCTGTGTAATTTTTGATTATCAAAATTGTGACTCTCCTTATAAATTACAAATTCTCCAGGAAAAGCCCCAATTATATAGTTTGTAACCCGTGTTTAAATTTCTCAGTTCCCCTTTTTTACTTTAGCGGCTTTGGCGATTAACCTATAAACAAAGACAATAATAATCTACTTAAAGCAAACACTTGGTACCCCAAGGCGTTCTTAGAAGCCGAGGATCTTTCTACACAGACGCTTTAAACAATAAGTTCGAACTCCAACTCGAACTCGAACTTTTTATTGAGAGTAAATGGATAAGCTCAGGGCTTTTTTACACCATGCTCTCAAAAAAAAAAAAAAAAAAAAAAAAAAAAAAACCACACCAAAACCACCACCAACAACAATCAAAAACCACCAAAAAACAAAACAAAAACCCAAACAAACAAAAACCCAAACAATCCCCCACCCCCCCCCCCCCCCCCCCCCCCCCCCCCCCCCCCCCCCCATCCCCAAACAAACCCGCAAACAATCATTATCAACAATTTTAAAGACACCAAAATGAAAATTCAAAATTGATTATTATAATCAACACACTATAAATGAGAACTGTTTACAATGACGATGCATGTCATACAAGGGAGACAATGGAGAAGGAAAGAAAAGCAAACAAACAAACAAACACAGACAAACAAGTATTTAAAAAACAAAACAAAACCAAAAAAAAACCACCCCCCACACACACACAACCCCCGACTCAAAAAACCACATTACAGAGAGAGACAGAAAGAGACAAAGAGACAGAAAAGGCGAGGACATCCCAGACAGCGGCATAACAGCAAAGGATATAGAGAGTGAGGGGTGGGGGGGGGAGTTGCTTACAGATTTTATGGACAGTGTGAGGACAGAAATAGTTTCAACAGGGAAAGGACAAAAAACAAAAAAAAACAACAACAGCAAAGAGACGTGAAGAATGAATTCGCATTAAAAATGAATTGTGTGCTAATGATATACAGATATTAAACATGAATTGTGTTTCTAATGACTAATAGAGATAAGGTTTCGAACACAAAATGAAATTCAAACATAACATTTCAAAAAGATGTCTTTTGATAATTTCCCTTTCTTAAATGAAGACAAACTAGGCTTTGTTTAAGTAAACAGGGATATTGTTCCATAGTTACTACTGAATAAACCCAAAGGGTGACATGAATAAGTCTATCCCGGGGCGGGGAATAAATAGAATACTTTTACCTCGAATAACTTGATAACAATTTATCATACAGATAGGATGGCGTTAAGATTATTCATATCTTGTACATGAATACGACTTTATTGAAATGGCATTTTCTGATTTAATGGTAAAAAATTGAGTTTTTTGTAATCTTCATTTTTTCAAAGATGATTTAAGGAGTATTAATTTCATGGAGCGTTGTAAATACTCTCAAGGTCGTTTTAAACAGTTTTTACTCGCCAGGTCCCAACATGTTGAAGCATAATCAATATCTGGTTGTATGTATCCATAAAAGAACAACTTTCGAGTGTGCTCATCAAGGAAATGCTTTATTCTATTGAGCTGAAATATCTTTTGGGATAATTTCTTTGACAATATTGAAATATGGCTCGACCAGGAAAGATTATTGTCTACATTAAGGCCAAGTAATTTATGATTATTAACCTCTTCAGTTCAGGGAGAGAGGGAGGAAGAGGAGACATGACAACGAAGAAAAAAAATAACACTTTGAGGGAAACAAAGTTTTACACAACCTCAAATGTGCCAAGATATCCGGGACACTATTTGATAGGGAAGTATGACAAAGAATTGAGATGTTTTTGAATAAACAAGAGAGACTGTTTCCAAGTTTTTCTTCTTCCTATGGAAATATCCCTCGTCTGAAGCCTTAAACTTACTGGACACCAGGAAAACACCGCAAAAAACTTTGCCTGGTACTAGTAACGGCTCAAAAGAAGAACAGAACAGGAAGAAGAAGAAGAAAAAGCAGCAGCAGTTGCAAATGTACTAGCTGATAACATCAGTGCCAACCCCCCCCCCCCCCCCTTCCTCCCTCTTTTCTCTCTCTCCTCTTGTATGTAACACGCGCTCTACACACACACACACACACCACACAAACACAAAAAGACACCCTAAAACCACCAACAAGAACCACCCAAAAAATAATATACAAAAGATTCTTCTCCCAAAAGATTCTTCTCTCACTCACTCATTCTCTCTCTCTCTCACCTCATGTGTGTGCCTCTCTCTCACTCTCTCTTAGATTTTTTTTTCTTTTTTTGTATTCCCGAGAATACATACATATGGGAACATGTGTGGATTCAAGGACCTCCCAACCCAGTCCCCCTGTTACTTTTTATTCCCCAACGGCCACAATCTAAATATTCATGCAGTAATAACCCCCCTTCCCCTATAAGTGCTGGGGCCAGAAGGGAGGCCGGAAGTGACATCACATGACATAAAGAGATAAAGAGAGTAACAGCCTACCAGGTAAAGATTTAACATGCAGCAATACTGACAGGAAAGATAAACACCTGGTAATACTAACAGGAAATGATAAACAACCAGGCGGAAGGAAGGAAGGAAGTGTTACAAAGAGATGAAGAGAATAATAACCTAACAGGAAACCATAAACAGCCAATGGCTTTGAAAGCTCCCCCCCCCCCCCCCCCTCTTCTTAAGTTAAGCAGGTTTGTTCATCCATTATTAAACCAGTCTTTTTTATAGCAATTTTCTGTGGGTATATTCTCTGGCATGTCATTGTGACTTTCCACAACCATGCCTGAGGTGAATACTATCTTTTTATTTGTCACTGCCTGAGGTGAATACTCTCTTTTTATTTTGTTACTGCCCAGTACCTTTTTAAAGCCAATGCGGTGGGGGAGGGGGGGGGGAGGAGATTAAGAGGAAGAGGAGAAAGAGAAAGATATTATCAGCAATATTACTATGACTTCATAAAAAAATCGCTTAGACAATAATATTTTACCCAGTAATACCAGCAAGCTTCTATCATTTCGTA
>JAQIHA010001104.1:0-10000 GCA_028751875.1 Rapana venosa
ACCGCCTTTTGTGTCCACATGTGGGGCCAGGTTATTAAGAAATAAAGGTTATGTAAAGGTTAGTGTTAGCAACTTATGATTATTAGTAACTGGGAAAGGGCTGTCAGTCAGCTGGCTTGTCTGCCTGTACGCATGCGTGCATGTGGACACAATGGCATATAGACATAATGGTATTAGATTTTGACCCAGTGGTTTGGAAGTTTTCTTTCAATCACAAATCGCCCGTCCTATCAATAAACCCTGGTTGTTTCTGTTGCTCCACTGACTGGATTTTTGGAGAACAATTTTCGAGTTCTGGATTATGCTCAGTGATTTCCGGAAGCCTACCTTTGTTTTCGATTAGGCTGTTGGTATTTCCAAAGAACCCAAAGTAAGTACATAAACGAAGGAACGAGTCCAAAGACACGGTTTTTTCTTGCTTATTTCTTTCATTTCTCATTGCTTAATGATAATTGTTCAGCCCTGAAAACGGCCAATTTCCGATCTACAGTATTTATGAAAACATCGAGTCTGTTTCCAAAAGAAACCAAGTTGAAATGATGAACGAAGACAGTTGCTATCCGCAAATAAACCCAAGTGAGAAAAACATGCTCGTTTATGTGCTAAACCTTGTTCTGTTCCCACTTACATAGCAATATATATCCACCCCTTTCTCCCAACTGACAAAAGAATCTAGAATATTAAAAAAATATTAGCTCAAAATAAACTATATGCATAAAACCTGCTATTTTTTTTCTCCCCTTTTAATTATATTTTCAATAACCTAGCCACTGATAATCTACCCCTTCCTTCCCTTTATCAGTTTCCCTTTAGTACCTCTTCTATAAAATCTACTATGACTTCCACAAAACAAATCTATACATACATGCACATGCTCACACACACACACACACACACACACACACACACACACCACACACACACACACACACACACACACACACACACACCGTGAACACAAGTTAAAACCTGTTGCGCCTGTCAGAAGAGTAGGCTATTGTGTGGCAGTGGAAACACAAAATGTTTGAAACCACATGCACACTGGACACACATGAAAAAAAAGCACACAAGTGCTTAGCCACTATCCCCGAAATCGACGCGCGCGCGCGCGCACACACACACGCGCGCGCACGCACACACACACACACACATACAAATACAAATGTACAGTTTTGTCAGGCATCCATTTCCACCGTGCATGTTCTCAATTTACCTCAAGTGGACATCACCACTTTCACTATGCTCTCTTCCTCATTTCAGTTTGGCTCGACCATTAGACATTACTTGCGTCGAAATTCTCTACCTTGTATCGTTTCGTAGCAACTTGAGTTCAAACAGTGTGTTCAAATCTGCTCTTGAAAGTAGGCTTCAGCTTCAAACTTTTGCCCCCCCCCCACTCATTTGCAGAACAATGTGTTTTTATCATACATACAAAGAAAACATTTGCTTCTTCGTTAATATAGCCTCTGAGCTCCGTTTTCGTCTAATACACAGGATTCACTGCACAGTTTTGGCCTTGCTCTGTCGTTTTTATGAATGACAAAAATCCATCCAACTTAGAGATGAAAGACGACTTTTGGAGACTTACTGCCCAATCCGCCAAATTAATAATTACGTCATTTAAGGCTTTGTCCTCTGCTAGTCCTTGTACGTTTTGCCCACGCACTCACACGTGTTTGAACCTTTATTTAATTTTCCGCACACGAACGTATCGTTATCATCATCCTTATTGAAAATACTTTTGATTGACAAGCCTTAACAAGGGTTTTCAAGGTGGCGTTTGTCACAGGTTGTCATTTTGGTCAGTTTCAAAATGATTCAAAATCTTGGATCAAATATTCCTCAATTTGGTTTTTAATCCGAAAATCGCCGATAGTCCGTTTAAAATCGGAAGGAAAATCACCCATGCTTTTCAAAATACCTATTCTTTGCAGTTCGTATTTCTTTGTTTTATTCCCAGCGTAAATTCCTGTCCGCCCGCAGTCACACTTGAGGGTGGATTGAAACAACATCTTTAAAACACAAGTTCATACCTTCACCCAGTGTTCAACACATACCCTGGAGGGCTTTTCTCTGTACCCAGCAAGCCTTACTGACTCCAAACGTACGTGTCAGGTACGCTTGCACGTGCTAGCCGTGTATGCTATCTTGCCAACTGGACCAAAGCGAGAGGTCAATCTAAGTAGGACATTTTAAAAACTTGACCGAAAATGCATATGTATTAAAGATGTATAGTTACGGGTATTTTTCATATTAATTTTGTTATTTAAAGCACTGTGTGATACCTCTAAAATGTTAAACCATTGGATAAATTTCCAACATTGTTATCATCATCATCATCATCATCATCATCATCATCATCAAACTGAAGTTTGCCTTGTATACTAAAGGAAAAACTATAATTCACATATAAAAGAAAAAGAAACAATCTTGTCTATACATGGAAGCCATATTTTGAAGACTTTTTTGTACAAAATATAACATGCTTGACTCAATCCACCTTTTGAAACCAGTTTGTTCAACAACAAAACCAACAACCTCAACAACAATTAGAATAATAATTGAAGACAAGAAAAATCGGCACAACTGTTGATCTACGTAATGCTGCCTGCAGTGATTTCAATAATTTTTAAGCCATTAAGCCAGGCTACAGCAGAAAAGGTTATAATCGGTTTGTAAACAAGCTGACGAAAAGATTCCCTACACCTACCCTACAACCACAACTCCCCGGTTAGCAGACAGCTGAAAGGGACAAGAGCTAGCCCGCAACGCACAGCACTTAAACTCCGCATTTCTAAGTCTTTCTCACAATATGCTTTTAAATGACATCAGTTGTAGAGTTATAGGAATCTTAACTAAAACACTATCAAGTGTTTAACGAGATAGCTTGTACTGAAATATAGACAGTGGAAGACTACTAACCTTGCAGGGTAAAAACAACCACACCAGCCAGGCTTTCATTCCGGAAAAGGCTTACACGTTGACCCCGCGCAGACGCAGAGGGTTCACTGTTTTCAGCCAATCAGCTCGTGCATTATGACGTTGTCCGTGCGATTGCTTAGTAATTTTTTTTCACCACACGTACATATTCTCTCTCTCTCTCTCTCACACACACACACACACACACACACGCCTGCACTAATGTACAGTAAAAAGTCTGAAGTCTGAAGTCTGATGTATGAACTCTCTCTTTCTCTCTGTGAATTTGTTTCTGTTTTATTTCGTTATCGTAATACTTTGAGTGTAATCAGTATATTCATAATATCTATTATTACGCTCATTTTATTACCTTATTCAAGACCTTCGACTGGAGCCGCGATGCTCACCAATTTTGCGTTTGCGACTGTTTTTGCCCTCCATTAATTGATAAGGTAGCCACATTCTGACTTCAGGGATAATGCTTAAACCTAAGACTTGAGCGCAAAAGGTTTTTTAATTTAAAAAATGTCATCTGTTCATACAATAGCCTTCCCTTTCACAAGGTTAAACGCGTTTTAAGGCATGCAAAAGATGTTCTGCATGCGTTTACAAAAGGATTTGTGACTGTGTGTGCTTGTGTGTGTGTGCGCGCGCGCGTTCGCGTGCATATGTGCGTGCATGCGTGTATGTGCGCCGCGTGTGTGTGTGTGTGTGTGTGTATGTTTTGGTTTTCTCTGGGTTTTGAAGTATGTTCTCTGTTCCTGTCTCTTTCACTCTGTCTTGCTCTCTTTCCCTGTACCTGCAGCTCTATCTTTTCCCTTTCACTCTGTGTTTAGGTCCCTCACGTTCTTATGACGTTTTTCTGTATATAGGGGACGGGATAGCTCAGTGGTCGGAGCACTCGCTTTCCCCCACCCAAGGTTAACCAGCATCGAGCGTGGTTACCAGTTGGGTGGGTGACCGTTTGTGCACTTTGGCTTCAGTACTGTCCCCCAGTTCACCCAGCTGTAAATGGGTACCTGCCCTCTTTAGGGTGAGGGAAGGTACAGCAGGGAGGGGAGAGGAGATGGGCGCCGCCCTCAATATGCTGGCCCCTTAAGAAATGAGGTCTTTGACACCTCGCTCCCCTACTACCTTATAGGTTATGGGACACCTTTACCTTTTTCACCTAGCTGTCTGTCTGTCTGTCTGTCTGTGGGCTCTGGCATTGCTATTTTGGCTTTTCTCTTGTCATCTCTGTCACTTCTTTTTGTTGTTCCTGTTCTTGTTATTGTTGTTGTTGTTGTTCTTCTGCAGCTGCTGCTGCAGCCCCTCCTCCCCCCCTCTCTCTCTACTTCTCTATAAACTCTCTCTTGCTATGTTGTGAACAGATATTCATTCTTTGAGTGTGGTCTGTTTTATGAATTACCTTTTTCAGTGTTTTCATTTCCAAATATTGTATATTTGCAAGTGCTGTCACAAAAGGCCTTAATCTATGAAAAAATAAAGCATCTTCTTGTCTCTCTCTGTCTCTGTCTGTCTGTCTCTGTCTCACACAAGCACACACACGTACACACACATACACACACACACACACACACACACACACATACACACACACACATGCACACTCACGCAAACAAGTGTCCATGCTGACGCACATTCGCACGCACGAACGCACGTACCGCACACACACAGACTCACACACACATACACACACATAACACACCAGCGGGTGCCACCACCCTCCCCATCCCTACCCCCCCCCTCCCCATCCCTACCCCCCCCCCCCCCCCCCCCCCCCCCGCCGATACACACCCCCAAGCGCACGCGGGGCACTTTGCTACCCCAAAAGTGTTTAAAAGTGCCCGGGAAAGGGAAATAATAAGCCAGCCGGGCCACAAAACCAGCATGGCACACGCCAGGAACAAAATTTTGGGTTTAAACCCCTTTACTCCCGACAGTAAACGTCGGTTGACTAAGCCAAGAACAGCGGGATCCGGGGTATTAATCTCTCTCACCTGGGGTGTTTTGGTGTGTGATTCAGATTCAGATTCAGATTCAGATTCAGATTCAGAATTTTTTAAATTGCCTTTTTAAGTCATGTAGATTTTATTTGACACAAAAAAAAACATAAACCTAAAATTTTATTTTTTTTGGCAAAAAATAAAGTACCCCAAAAAAACAGGGTTGTTTCTATTTCTCTTTCTCTTTTTTTTAAAAACACCATACACATATCGTTTAAATTTTCGCTTGATATTTTCCCAACGTGATTATGTCAAAAAATTTTTATGTACACATTTTTTTGCGTTCTTTGCCCCCTCGTTTTGTTTTTTAAATAACAAATTATTTCTAAATTTTTCATATATAAAATGCATTCATCAAGTAAATAAATTCACTTCAATTTTGTTACAGGTCTACTTTTTTCCCTGTCCCTCTGGATATTTTTTGGGTTGTCCCCCCCTTTCTCTACCCTTTAAAATTTGTGACAGCTTGTCCCAAATTTCCCAATTTTCCCTTCTTTTAGGTTTTTTGTTTTCAAAATTTTACTAAGTATGGGTTCCCAAACGTATTTTTTGGGTTTAGCAAAATCAAAAAATTTTAGTTTTCCCAAACCCCTTTTTTTGGGGAAGACCCAAAAATTTTTTTATACATGTCCTCAAGTTTTTTTCTAACACATAACTCAACCGTTGGAAACCATTAAGAGTGTTTTGGGGTTCTTCCAGAATGTTTAAAATAAATTTTGGTGTACAGAATGTGTGTTTTGGTGGGTGTGTGTGTGTGTGGGTGTGTGTGTTGTGTTTTGTTTTTTTATTTTTCCCTGGTATTCCAGCATAAAATCCCCTCTCACCCTGTCTCTTTTCTGTCTCTCCCTATCTTCCGTCTTTTTGGGCCCCCTTTCTCTGTACTGGGGTCTCTGTCTGTTTTGTCTGTCTGTGTGTCTCCCGAAAAAGGGCCCTTTTTTTGGGCAATGACAACAAAGTGTTAAAGCCTTTAAAGCCTCTCTCTCTCTCTGTCCCTTTCTGTCTGTCTTTCTCTCTTTTCCCATCCCCCACCCCTCTCTCTCTTTTTCCCCTTTCCCTAGGGAAACTTCTCTCTCCCATTTTTCTCGGGTTTTTGGGGTACTCTCCTCTCCCCACACACACATGCACGCGGGCCCAGGCAGTGCTACCCCAAAAGGGGTTTTAAAGTTCTGGGGGGGAAATGAAAAACCGCCGGGCACAGACCAGCAGGGGAACACCCAGAACGAAATGAATTTTTAACCCCCCTAGCTGCCACAGGTCACGTCTGTTGACTAACCAAAAAACACTGTATTCGGCCTTTTAAATTCTCTCTCACTGTGTGTGTATTTTGTGGCGCGCGCCGGGGCGGGGCGGTGTTCGTGAGTGCACAGCCCTAAACCGGGTTTTACTTCATACCCACAGACGGGTTCCAAAAAGTTATTGTAAAAAAAATTTCAATAAAAAACCTGTCTTAATGGAATGTGGGGTCCCGCAGGGATCACCCCTGGGCCCTTTTTCTTTTTACTTTTAAAACTGCTCCACTCCCCACATATAAAAACAACCACCATATTGATCACCCATTTCTATGCCGATGATACCGGGCTATTCGTGATACTGTTTGGAAAAATTTCCCCTTCCCCCTGACAAATATGTCCTACTTCCTTCAAGACATTCAAAACTGGATGACTCAGAAAAATTTACAACTTAAACCCATAAAAAACCCAAGCCTGCTTATAGGGACCCAAAATAAACTTTTCCCCTATCGCAAAAACTTTAATAGAATTTGGCAATACGTCAGTTTTCCTTTTTTCCAAATCTGTTAAAATATTTAGGAGAGTTTTTTTGGGCAACACACTCTCTATAAAAAATTTATCACCCAGACCTGCCATCTTGGGTACTTTTCAAATTAAGGGGGGCAAAGCGGGAAAACCCCAATAAACTTCCACCCGATGCAACTTTCCCAAACTTGTCAAAAATCTCCATTCTTTTACGTTTAGACTACGTAGTTTTTTCTTTTTTTCTGGGCCCACCACATCATCATCCCTCTCTTTTAACCATAAAAAAACTCTGGGAGCTCGACTGGGCCTAAGAAAGAAAAAATCTGAACACATCACTCCCTTCCCGCGATCTCCTTTACTGGGGGCCTGTCCACAAAGACTGGGTAAAAAAACAAAAACCCTCTGTTTCAAATGTCTCCACCAAACGCACCCCTTATCTCTGTAACCTTTTCTTTTATCTGTACACTCCAAACCCCTTTTCCCCTTTGATCACCCCAGATACCCTTTTTGCTTTCCCAACACCCAAAATTCAAAAAAAACCACTGTTCCGTCCCCTCCTTCTCTTTTATGGTCCCCTCCACCGGAATGACCTCCCCTTTCACTTCGCCAAAAGCCTTCACTTGAACCTTCAAAAACCAGCCTCAAAAAAAACTTATTTCGTACCTGAGACTTTCCCCCCAAAAACTGTCCCTAATTTTTAACAAACATCTTCACCTTTTTAAGTGTTTTTTCCAGTGTGTTGGTGTGTGTTTTGTGTGTGTGGTTGTGTGTGTTTTGTGTGTATGTGTGTGTGTGTGTGTGTGTGTTTTGTGTGTGTGTGTGTGTGTGCGCGTGCTTTCCCTGCTTTCTTGCGCGCGCATGGTTTTTTAAATCTGTTTTTTCATTATGTTTTTAAGGAGAGTTGCATGCCTGTAAAGATTGAGTGCAAGCCTTTGAATTTTTTTTTGTTTTTTTTCAAATTCAAACCTAAATAAATTCCATAATCAAATTTTTAAAATTTTATTATTATCTTCCCTCTTTTGTATTTATATTCCAGCATATAATCACACTCTGTCTATGTCTGCTCCGTCATCTGTCTGTCCGGGTTTTTCTGTCTGTCTCTGTCCCCCTCTCCCCTCCCTCCTTAACTTCCCCCTCTCTCCCTCTCTCTCTCTATTCCATTATCCAAGATATAAAAGAAATTTTTTTTAAAAGGGCCCTTTTTGGGCAACGACAACCCAAATTTTTAAAAAGTTTAAAACCTCTCTCCCCCCTCTTTTCTATCTCCTCTGTGCCTCTGTTTCCCCTTTTTTTTCTTCCCCCCCTCTCTGTCTCTTCACTGTCTATGTGGAAATTTCTCTGTCTCTTTTTCCCCTCTGGATTTTTTTGGGACCTCTCTCTCTCCCCCTCTTCTCTCATGGGCTATCAGTTTACTTCTGTAGTATGTAGTAAAAAGGGAAAAACAGTCATACATAAAAGGCAGAATGGAGGGAGGATTTAAATGTATTTGTGTGGTAAGAGAAAAGGGGGAGAGAGAGAGAAAAGGAGGAGAGAGAAAAGGGGGAAAAGAGAGAGAGAGGGGGAGAGAGAGAGAAAAGAAAAGAAAAAGATTTGAGACCTAGGATAAAAAAAGGGGAATTAAAAAAAAAAAAAGAAACCCAAAAAGAGGTAGAGGAAAAGGAAAAAAAAGCAAAAAATGAACAAGATACAACAGAGAAGACGGGGAGAAGACAGAGACAGATGGGCCCGGGGACAGGCAAAAATAAAAAACCAACTGTGGTGTGTGTTGGGGGGGGGGGGGAGGGGGGGGAGGTGCCTGGTGCTTGCGTGCACTTAACTTCGTAACACAAGTTTTCTGAAAGCAACGTTTCTATATAAACTTCCAATGGTAAAACCCCTAACGTACTGTATGTTTTTTAAACATGGGCCGTGGATAGTTGAACCCACAGCAAGTGTATAAGCATTGCAGTCTCTGCTTTGGAGTTTTTTCAATAGATGTTTTGGGGCACAAAAAATACCTCCAGGGCAAAGGTTCATTTCGAAGTTGAAAGATTCAACAAAGGGAAATGATATCTTGGCTGTTTACTCTCAATTTTCAAAATGGTTAGGTTTTTTCTTACTTTTTAAAAACATGTTCAATATGTTTATGCCTTATTAATTTCGTTGTTGGAAAAACACTAAGTAATCTAACTACTTGTTTACAGTGTAAAATTCCACAATTTATTTTAAAACATTGCAATTCCATTCACTTTGATCCATTATCAAAGAGCAGCATGCGAGTTTTATCACGTAATGGTTCTAAATCATTTTCAGTATGTAACTAGCTATAGCATTTAATTAGTTTTGATACAAATCTTGAGCATACTTTAGAGACGTAGCAAACGTAATTTGTTTAATCACGATTGTTGTCCAGACACATGTAAAGGTATGTAAAGGTAATTCCACATTCTTTTGGAAATATTGTCTGGCAATGCATGCATCAAAATTTAAAAACAAAAACAAAGGAGAAATGAGTAAACCATGTGGAATACCCATTTATAGTGATCTTGAAGATGAACATGAATGTCTTAGTTTTTCCGCTTCTTAAAGATAAAAAAACTTTTAATGAAACTATACATCTGCCATGATAAACCAATATTCTAGAGTTCAAGTAACAAACGTGAATGCTATAACAGCTCGTAAGCCTTAGTTATGTCAAAAAGCGTTGTTGATAATAATAAAAGTACATGCACGTACGATAAGAGGTTAAGCAAAGTAGGCAAAGGTTTTACTTGAATAAATTGGAGGAAAATCAGGGGAAGGAAAAGAGCGGATATTTACTGAATTTGTGAGTACACCCAACAATTTCCCCCCAACCAAAATTTTTTTTTTAAATCTAAAACTTTATTTCACAGTACATTCTAACTACGTCATCCACTATCAGAACTTGTTGATGAACTGTCAACACTGACAATACAACTCATATTGAAATGTCAGCAGAAAATGAAAAGCAAACTCCTCTCTGGGCCTACACTGAATGGCTGTCAGAGTTTGTAGTTTATCCCGAAATTTTGAATTAATGTCTTGTTTGCTGAATGGACGTAGACATGATCTGTTGACAAGGCTTTTATCTTGGTATGACTATGTAATCACAGCATTGAACAAGTATTCCAGAACGGACACAGGTTGAGTTTCTTTTCATTTCTTTGGTTCTTTTCAGATTTGAATGTAATTTGTTTAAAGCGAGAAGTCTACCTGTTTGACTCATCTCAGAAAACTTAGTCTCTTTCTTTAAGATAATGACCTAGTTTATTTCTGTTAGCAAACACATCAGACATAAACAGTCGTAAAAATATAACTTTA
>JAQIHA010001105.1:0-12203 GCA_028751875.1 Rapana venosa
TATGGAACTTTTTATTTCTTGACAAGTTCTTAATATAGTTCTTGTTTTTAGTTCTTGATAATTTCTTGATAAGTTCTTGGTAAGTTCTTGTATTAGTTGTTAATAAGTTCTTAGCAAGTTCTTGCTAAGTTGTTGATAAGTTATTAATAAGTTCTTGACAAGTTCCTGATAAGTTATTGATAAGTTGTTAATAACTTCTTGACAAGTTGTTAATAAAGTTCTTGACAAGTTCTTGATAAGATATTGTTTTAGCATAAATTCCCATAATTTTATAGTTTTACCCATCAAAAATAAATTAGTATTACTTTCAGTTTTAGTAGAGAGATAGGGAAAAAAGGGGGTCAAGGATAACTGCTTAGTTTTTATATAAAACTATGCAAGTTTTTGGTTCGATGAGGCAAAGCCGAATCGGACCAAAAGTTGCCTGGTTTTGGATAAACAGTAAGTAGTTGAGCTTGACCCCCCTTTTTCCCTATCTCTGAGAGAGAGAGAGAGAGAGAGAGAGAGAGAGAGAGAGAGAGGGGGGGGGGTCAATGAGCAACCTGTTGTGTGTTCTTTAAATAAACCTGTACAATAGTAGCAGAGCATTTGAATACATGAATCATAAGAATACTAAATAATAAAAAATGGAATTTATATAGCGCTGTATCTTGCACAGACAAATCAAAGCGCTTGCACTCAACTCATTCTTACACAGTCATGCAACCAATAGCGAGTAATAGTTCTAACAAGTCCAAATTGCACAACACTCACACACACACATACACACACACACACACACACACACACAACACACACACACACACACACACACACACACACACACACACACACACACGCGTTATACACTTTGGCAGAGTGATGGAATTTTTGGCTGTTGAAAAGCAGGGATAGCTATGAAATGAAACAGGAGAGGAAATTCTTAGGTTTGAAACAAATATGTCTTCAGGCCAGATTTAAAAGAGTCACAAGAAGGCCTTTGGCGAAGAGAGATAGGGAGGCCATTCCAAATCAATGGACCAGAAACAGAGAAAGAGCGACGGCCAACAGTGGACTGGAATCATGAGTCACTAAGGATGACAACACACACGTGATTGTGGTAACCCCTCCTCCTCATTGTATCACTTAAAGCTCCAAAATTAACTAATAGAAAAATTATGTTTATGTTATCATTTGTCCACCATTTATGTAGATCTTTTAGACTGTAGGCAGGAAATAGATTAATATATGAATGCTAGAATACATGAAATGAACGGATTAGGAAATCAATATGTGAATTAAGGAATGAATGACTAGTATGTGGCACTGTGCTAATGACACTGCACTGTGTATTTAGCTGGTCTGTAGCTGGTGCATAGCTGTGTGATGATGTATATGGATGACTGCCCATATTGACTTTTTAAAAATGATTATAAGTGTATATTCCTTGGCTTAAAATCTGAGGTTTACCAATGCTGAGATGTATATATGACACTTTTCTATCTACCATTATAGTAACATTTCAACTTTGAATATTATGTTTAATTAAGAAATACAAATGTGTGCATGTTATATATTTCTTTTAAAAGTAAATGACATGGTAACAATGTCTTAATATATTTCAAGCTCTTTTTATATCAACCTCTACTCCAAAATAGACAAGGAAAAGGCATATATATATATATATATATATATATATATATTTATTTATATACATATAATATATATATAGAGAGAGAGAGAGAGGGAGATAGAAAGATAAATAGATAGATAGACAGATAGAAAGATAGATAAATAGATAGATAGATAGATAGATAGATAGATAGATAAATAGATAGATAGATAGATAGATAAATAGATAGATAGATAGATAGATAAATAGATAGAAAGAGAGAAACAAAAACGTACACTTCCATCTTGACACAATGTATTTTCTTTTCAGCCCTGTACTATGGAAATTGGCTTATAAGCTGCTAGTGGAGTTTTTACTTTTATTGTTCGCTAGTTAAGTGAAAAAATGGAGGAAAGGCCTATAAACAAGACAGAACAGACAGAGATGGTATAGAGAATCAGACAGATGAAAAATAAAACAGAAATATATACCTTCTCCATCTTGCTGTCACAGCATTAGCATAGTAACTGACAGTGGACCACACACTGACCTCTCACATTATACTGACCTGTGCTCACATGCCTGAAGAGTTGTGGGTGAAGGGGTGGTTTATCTCACAGTGAACAGATTGCACGTGCAGTCCTGTTTCTGTTAATATCTCTGTCTCTGTATTTCTGTCCCTCTGTCTCTGCCTTTGTTTCTGCCTCTATCTATCTGGCTGGATGTCTGTCTGCTTGTTTGTCTGTCTCTATCTGTCTGCCTGTCTGTCTCTCTTTCTCTCTCTCAATCTCTCTCTATCTATCTCTCTCCCTCTCTCTCATCTCAAATCCTCTCTCAGTGTAGACCCTCATGAAGACTTTTTTCTTCCCCTCAGTAAAGGATAACCACAATGCATTGATTTTGTCCCTTTCCTCACATTCACCCAAAGTAGAACTCTTGAAGTGCAAGCCACCAACGTCAAAAGTTGTGAGTGGCAACAAACATGCTGTAACAAAAATCCCAAACAAACAAAACAAAACAAAAGAACTAGAAGAAAATCGTATACTATCTGACCTTGGGAACTGGTTAAACCTGCAAAAAGCGACAATAATAAAATTTGTGTGTGGTGGTGGTGTGTGTGGTTGTGTGTGTGTGTTTTTTTTTGTGTGTGGTGGGTGTGTGTTGGTGTGAGTGAGGGTTTTGCTTGTTCATCCTGTGAACATGCCTGGGTGCCATTTATGGTGCATCCCTGCTGTATTGGTGAAGGGAGGCGTTTTGGGTGGCTGATTTATGCGTTTCTGAAGGGAGGGCATTATTTTTGGTTTCCCTTTGAAATGTACAAACATGTTTTTTTGGGGGGTCCCAGCGGGTTTACGGGGGGGGTGTTTCCCTGGGGGACCCCCTTATGTGCCCCCTGAGGGACCGCACGTTGTTTTCGCCAGAATCATTAGGTTGTGCACCCGGGGGACGCACACTGCTGTGCAAGGGGACATGCGTGCAAGGGCAAACCCTAAAGGCTGCGCATGCTTCATGACTGCCTGCATGTTTTGTTTGCATTTTGGGGTATGCATGTAAAATTGTGTGTGTTTGGTGTGTGTGTGTGGTGTGTGTGTTGGGTGTGTGGGTTGTGTGGTGTGGTGTGTGCTGGGGTATGTGTGTGGCTGTGTGGTGTGGGGGTGTTGTGTGTGTACAGGACATTACCAGCGGTGCTACAATAAACTTTTAAAAAATCTAAAGTCACACAAGATATTTTCTTTTTGACAAGTTTATGGGGGTTTTTTTTTTATACGGGGAACAATAAAGTCACTTTTGGATGTCTCAGTGTTTGGGGTCGTTTTGAAATTCACTTTAAATTGTGCTTGTTTCGCTTCTTTGCTTATTTAAATTTGTTTTGTTTGGTATTTTCCCTTTTAAAATTTTGATCTCTATTTTTTTGTGTTGTGCTTGTTGTGGAGAAAGTGTTGTGGAGAAAATTTTTTTTGCATTAATTATTAGTCCTTTTTGAAACTTTGTTTTGAATTTGCTAAAATTGTGAGTTTTCAGAAAAGATTTTTATAGTGTACATTTTCCATTTTTTTTGACTAAATCTATAAACTATGACTAAACTGCCCAAATTTCCAAGGGTTGGCTAACTGCAAAAGGCTTAAAATGGGTTTTTTAAATGTTTGTCATCTGCTAAATAAGTTTCAGATTGCCCTCCATTTTGTAAAATGTAAATATCCCTTCATTTTTTTTGGTTTTTCTGAGTAAAGGGTTGTCAATAGTGTTGCAATGATATAATACATTCCGACTATAGTTCACAACGAACCAAAACCAAATTAGAAACGGGGTTAAAATTTATAACATCATCATTAAATTATAAGCAATAACATTATTTGAAAACTAGGCTTGAAGTATAGGGCAGAAGTACCCTAAAGGCGCCAAACAATACTATCGTTTTTTGGATCAAAACCCACATAACCATTATTGGTTTGAAAAATTTTGAACAAATGATGATACGGTAATATTCAACTGAAATTATTGTATGGGTGTTTCAATATTGATTTCTTAACCCAATGATAAAGGGGAAAAAAATTTTTGAGGTGATAATCTGTCGCAATTAGTAAACACCCCCCAAAAGGGAAAACACTACACTCTGAAACACTGATTGACCAAAATATACACAACACTCCCTTTAAACTTTGTAAACTGCTTACCTGTCTAGGGTCTTAGTGATATTTTCCTGATTAACATGGTCAAAAAAGGGTGCAAAATACCCAGATAAAACACAATACTTTTCTTTTCCCACTATAGAACTTTTTAATGCAGAAAATTTTTGTTCGATTTATGTAAAGCAAACTTCCAAATGTTTACATTTACTGACCCAGACAAAGCATTTAAATTTTAATATTTTTTTCGTCAATCTTTGAGGGGAAAGCCCCTTTAAATCAAACGGTAAAAGCTAGAAAAAACCCAACCCCGAAAAAGGGATAAAAACACTAAAGCATACTTCCGAGAAAACATTAAAATCACGGAAAAAGAAACATTTAAAAGGAGCAACAATAAAATGACTTTTAAAAACGAATTGCAAAAAAAAATTTTTTATATTAATATCAATAAAAGGACAAAAAACTCTATGGAAAGCTTTTAATCAGTTACCGGGTAAATCATCTTCACCTTTTGGTTTCATCATTATGGTCTATCTCAAAAAGACAATAAACACTTTTTTTTCTATTGCAAAAAAAATGTAAACATTACCCCAGAATTCAACAATTTACCTCTTTTACGGGATTTTTGTAACTCGAAGTAAAATAAATTTCTAAAGTGTCCTTAAAATATAGGGGTTGCATGAATGCATGGGGGAATTGTGTTCTTTAAAAGCAAAAAAGCTCCCGGGGGTTAAGAAAATTTTAGACACAAATTTAAAGTTTTTCCGCCAAGAAATCCTCGAACACTACATATCTAAAACTCTGTATTGAAAAAATTGCTATCCCAATTTTAAAAAACCAAAAGTAACGTTTTTAAAATCGGAACCCAAAACCCTTCCAACATCGACCTTTCGATTCTATCTATCTTATAAAAAACCTCTAAAACATCTAAAAGCCAAAAAACACCCTTTTTCACATTTTACAAAAACATAATTTATTTCACCCTAATCAAAGTGGCTTTAAGAAAATCATTCAGTCATACTGCACTCACCAATCTCATAAGCAAGGGCTTTTAAAAATTTAACAATAAATCTAAAGGCAATTTTTGGATTTTTCCAAGGGGCTTTTGACGAAATGATCACAACCTCCTAAAAAAAAATGGCTTTATTTTTTAGCGCAACTCATAAAACTAATTACCTTTTTTTGATAAAAGAAACAAGCTTTTATCAAGATTCAATTTTGTCGCCCTTTTTCCATAAAGTAGTATTCCTCAAGGCCGTCTAGGGGCCCTCCCCTTTTTATATAACAATGATTTCCCCCTCCAGTTTCTTCCCTTGGAACTCTTTTCCCACGAAACTACCAAAAACAGCGGGCATGATGTAAACTTTAGTAAAATTTTGCAAAAAGCTTTAAAAAAACAGCACAAAGGGCAAGTGCAAAACCCCATCCTCCATCCACTGAAATCAAAATTCACGTTTTGCAACAAGACAAAAGCGCCAAAACTTTAAAAACCAAAATAAAAATAAAATTTTCGATAAAGATTAGAAAAGTCACCAATAAAAACTTGTCACTATAAAAATAACTTGTCTGGTCGATCATGTTTTAGTATTCCAAAAAAAATTATCTAAGAACATTTCCCAAATTAACCGAATAAAACAATTCCTGATCACAACCGAAAACTATTCTAAGCTTCATTAAACCTATCTTTTATTATGCATCTACCGGGGTTTGGCAGTAAAAACTGTTTACGACAACTTGAAGAGTATATAAACTTCTCCAAATTTAAATTTTGCTTTGAACTACTTTCTTTTGAAAACTAATAGCTACAAAGATTAAACATTCTTCCCTTTTTGTTTTTCATTTTCTCTTTTAAAAAAGTGTATTTAGTATAAGATTATAAAAACTACCCCTCATTATTTTGTCAGGTTCCCGTTTAAAAATGTCGTAACAAAAGCATGTTTTTTTCCCCGCCAAACCGATCTTTTTTGTCCCCTTGTTTTTCTGGAGCAAATTTGGAACGAAAACCCAGTCAAAAAAAAAAAAGTACCCTATCATCTTTCAAAAAAACGTACCACACACACTTGTTAATTTTTTGTAATAACATTGGGTGACTGCTTTTTTAACTCGGTGTGTGAGGTGTGTCGGCAAGCGCGCCCAAAAGTGTGAATTTTTGTTTAATGGTGTGGGTGTTGGGGATGGGGGCGCGCGCGCGTGTGTGTGTGGTTTGTGTGGTGTTGTGGTTTTGACGTGGTGTGGGGGGGGGGAAGGGGTTTCTTGATGCCTGGGTTTTGCTTTTTTTTTTTTTGGGGGGGGGGGGGGGGGGGGGGGGGGGGGGGGGGGGGGGGGGGGGGGGGGGGGGGGGGGGGGGGGGGGGTTTTCGTGCTTCAAATAATGTTATTTTTGGTTTTTGACGGGGAATGTTGGTTATGGTATTTTGATGATTATGAAATAAGGCTTAATAAAAAGGAGGGAAATTTCATGTTATGGATTTATATCCTGGGACGATTTCTATATTTTTTTCAAGCTCCCCCAGTATTTTCGTGCCGGCATATGTAAGCAGTGGGTGTTGGTGTTTGTGTGTGTGGTTGGGGGTTTGCGGCCCTGCGGCGTGCGCGCGTGCGAGCGTGCGTCGGCGTGTTGTGTTTTTTTGGGTGGGTTTTTGATTTTTGGGGAGGGTTGTCTGTTTTGGGAGGGGTTGTCAAAGGGGGGGTTTGTCATGTTTTAATTGCTTTGTCTTTTATTCGATTTTTTTACCTGTGTGGCTTTTTTTGATTTCATATTCAGTCAATAATTGAAAGGGCATTTGAAATGATTCATTTCTTTGCTTTTTTGACATTACTTGTTTATTTATCAATTGGGTTTTTTTTCATGTTGTTTTACTTTTTCCCCTTTAGGATGGGGTAAAGAAGCCTCCGGCTTTCCAAATTACCCTCATTAAAATATTCGGTTTGAGAGTTTTGATCGAGTTCTCTCTATCTCTATCGCCCCTCCCTCTTCTCTGTCCTCCCCCTCCCCCCCCCCTCATCTGTCTCGTCTGTCTCTCCTCTATCCCTTTTCTCTTTCTCTCTCCCCTCTTTCCCCCCTCTCTTTCCCCTCTCCCCTCTTCTCTCCCCCCCCTCCCCCTCCTCCCCTCTCTCTCCCATCCCCCCCCCCTTCCCCTCTCCCTTTTATTTTTTTTCCCCCCTACTTTTCTCTTCCCCTTCCCCGGGCATGGGACATGCCTTGGGGGAGATAATTTTTCAAAACGCTAATCTGGCATTCCGTTCAGGAGGGGTTTTTCCCTTTGGGGAAAACAGCAAAAAAAATCCACTTTTTTCCCCAAAAACCGGATGGCTTAAAACACCCTTCAAAAAAGATAACCTTTTTAAAAAAAAACCCTTCAATTCAAATACATTGTTTCCCCTTAAAAATACAAACCAAAAAAAAAAAAAACGCATACAACAAAAAGGGGGGATCAAAAGAAACCCCAGGGGTTGCAAAATAAAGAAAAGGGGAAAAAAAAAAACAAAATAAAAAAAAATTAAAAAACAACAACGACAAACAAAAAAAAACAAAACACAACATACAAAAATACAACAACATACATACAAAAAAGAACCGCCCAAAACACCCTTTTTCCTGGGGGGTGACTAAAAAGGGAAACGGAAAAAAAAAGGAAAAAAAAAAAAAGGGGGAAAAGGAACGGGGGGGAAAAAAAAAAAACAAAAGCCCCCCACTTTACAAACCCTGCAGAAGAAATTCTACGGGAAAAAAGGGGGGGAAAAAAAAAGAAAAAAGTGGTGGGGGGGTTTGTTTTTTAAATCCCCCCTCAAAAGGGGGGAAAGCCTGGTTAAAAAAAAAAAAGGGCGGAAATCCCAAAATTCTGGTGTTTTTGGTTTTTTTTTTTCCCCGTTTCCTTTTTCTCCCCGTCAAATTGGGGGGGGGGGGAAAAAAAAAAATGGGGGGGGGGGGGGGAGGGAAGGGGGGGGGGGGGTGGGGGGGGGGGGGAGGTGGCGTGCGGGGGAAAATCGGGCAGGAGGCGAACCACGGTTCATTTATCCTCGAAGAAAAGAATACTTATATAAATAAACAAATACATACAAATTACATAAATACATACATACGTACTTACATACATACATACATACATACATACATACATACATACATACATACATACATACAAAATATGTATCCATGCCAACTTATCCCCTTTCTTTCTAGAGGGTGGACAAATAAAAAGGGATAAGCGGAACAAGAAAGAGAGAAGGACAGATAAAAAAGAGAGATGGAGACAGAGAGAGACAGGGACACAGCGGGACGAAGAGACGAAAACAGACAGACATGCACATTTACAAACAGCAGACATACAAGCAGGCAGACAGTCATACATACAGGCACACAGACAGAAAGACAGCAGACAGACACACAGATAGGCACATGGGGACAGGGTCTCTGTTTCTAACTAGCCCAACGTCCTCAAAATGCAGCATGGTTAAAAAAGAAAAGTCAGGATATCACAGATTCTGTGTTGTTGGTTTTTTTATTTATAAAAACCCAGTCTACTCTATCAGAACTCCTGTCAGATGTAGTTCTTGACTGGTGGTGGTGGTGGTGGTGGTGGTGATGTGGTAGTATGTGTGTGTGTGTGTGTGTGGTGTGTGTGTGTGTGTGTGTTGTGTGTGTGTATGTGTGTGCGTGCGTGCGAGAATGCGTGTTGCATGCGTAGGGAGTGCGCGTGTGTGTATGCGTGTGCGTCTGTATAAGTGCTGAGCTTGCGTATGCATGCTTGTGCGTGTGTGTGTGTGTGCGCGCGCGTGCGTCTGTGCAAGAGAGAGAGAAGGAAAGAGAGAGAGAGAGAAGAGAGAGAGAGAAAGAGAAAGAGAGGAAGAGAGGAGAGAGAGAGAGAGAGAGAGAGAGAGAGAGAGAAGAGAGAGAGAGAGAGAGAGAGAGAGAGACAGACAGACAGACACACAGACAGACTGACAGACAGATAGACAAGCAGATAGATAAACAGAAAGGGGCAGAGAGAGACACAGACACAGACAAGGCGCACGTGTGTGTGTGTGTGTGTGTGTGTGTGTGTGTGTGTGTGCGCGCGCATGCGTGCGTGCGTTCGTGCGTGCGTGCGTGTGTGTGTTTGTGTTTACTGTTGTCTGACATTTTTTATCAACTCCCCATTCCAAATCATCTTTCTCTTAGTTTTCTTCTCTCTGATTGCTTCAACCAGGCGTGAAGCTATGCAAAATGTATATTCGATATTAAATAAAATACGTTCATTCTCTCAGTTTTAATCACAAGGCGTGTTTTGAAAATAAAATATCATTTATTGTAGAAACATGAATATACAAGGGTTTATACAGGAAACATTTCTAAAACTCAGCTTTACTTCCTTGACTTTGCTAACAGCTTTGGAATGTGTCATTAAAAAGCAACACATACTCAAATAATGTATTGGAAGCATGGTAAATTTAGCTAATCTACGACTATGAATTATAGATGGCGCACCTCTTACACCTTATAATATACCAAGTAAAAAAAATAGCTAGCCATTACTACAGGGAATAATCATCTGAACATCGATATCAAAACTTATTGGTAAAAAGAGGGATAAAGGTAAACTTTGACTTTGGTCATCGAGCACCCCTCCCCCCCCCCCCCCCCCCACCACAACACACCCACAACACAACACAAACACACACACACACACAAACACATCAAACACACAAACAGTCA
Organism: Rapana venosa; assembly: GCA_028751875.1. NCBI lineage: Eukaryota > Metazoa > Mollusca > Gastropoda > Neogastropoda > Muricidae > Rapana > Rapana venosa. The sequence continues at coordinate 9,913 of JAQIHA010001105.1, forward strand.
AAAACACACCACACACACACACACACACACACGCAAAACGCACACACAAACACACCAACACAACCACACACATACACACCAACACACACACGCACACACACACACAACCACAACCACACACAACATACATACACACACACACACGTACACACACACACACACGCACACAACACACACACAACACAAAACACACACACACACAACACACACACACACACACACAAACACACAACACGCAACACACGCACATACACACAAACACACACACACACACACACACACACACACACACACACACACACATGCGCGCGCCCAAGTAGCACGCAGCTGATAAAGCATTACAACATTTTATCCAGACAGATTTAGTGCCCTGAAAACTATTCACTACATCTGGAAATGTTTATTTCTAGTACATGAAGTCAGTTATGTTTTACAATAATGCATTTCCCTTACATGTATAGAACACACTGTGCAGTCGTTTGATTCATTTAACTCATACATTGAAATATAAACTAGTGCTAGGACAATACAAAGGCACTATATTTACAGTTAAAGGACATTACTAATTACAAATAAAAAGATAACCTTGAAATTCCAGCTCATAACACAAAAACCACGATTTTGGGAAGATCGAGCCTAAAAACATCAACATCATTAAATTTAACAACATGAATGTGGATTCTAGCGTGATGTCTAGCCTTTCTTTCTGAGCTTGTGTACACTATCTTGAGGGGAAAAATCAATCCATTAATTCATAGAGAATACAGAAAAAAAAAAAATATATATATATATATATATACATATATATATAAATTTAGCAGACACACTTCACTGTTAAGGTGGCTTTGCTGTCCATTCACAAAATTCCACTTGTACGCATGATAAGGAATTACAGGAACTAATGCATAATAAAAAGAGGTCACCTTATTGTTGTGTTGTTGTTGATGTTGTTGTTGTTGTTGCTAAAAGGAGGTTGCCTACTCTTTACACTGGTTTGTTGTTGTTTTATAACGTTTTCAGCTGGATCTTGTAGGGTTTTGTTCACATGTGTTTCTTTATCAGTTCTGTGTGGTGTTGCTTGTGTCTGACTGAACTGTTTGTATACTGTGGCCATTGTCTGCATGGGTTGACATGTGTCTCGTTAAAAAAGATTTTTTTGAGAATCCCTTTTTACAGATTGGGCATTTATGCGGCCATTGTTTTGTGTGAAGGGGCGTGTGTGTCTTTAAAGTATTTTTCTGTGAAAACTTCTTTCCACAGAATGTACAAGTGTATGGCTTTTCTCCTGTGTGGGTTCTGATGTGGCCTTCTAAATTGCATTTTTTGGTAAACGACTTATCACAATACTGGCAGTGATAGAGTTCTTCTTCAGTGTGCAGTCGTGTGTGCAGTTTTAGGCCTCTTTTGTGCTTGAAGATCTTTACACACTGGGTGCACTTGTATTTTTTTTCTTCTGCGTGGACATCCATGTGCCGTTTTAAATTATGTTTTCTACTGAAGATTTTTCCACATGTGTTACACTGGTAAGATTTTACCCTTGCGCCTACAGCCGTTCCCTTATTCTGAGGTGTGTCACTGCTGGTACTGTGAAGCTGTCCTGTAGTGCCAGCCATAAGGCCCATGTTCCCAGTAAAGTCAGGGTTGTGTTGAGTCACATCAGTGTTGTAGGGATGGGTGTTATGAGGGTGACCCCTGTTCCCAGATACAGAGGGTGTTTTCTGTGCTGTGTGTATTACCATTATGCTGTGGACAGCGGTCCTTTGTTCAGTACCTTCTCCACTGTCGATACACGTTTCCAGGTTAACCTGCCTTCTACCATCTGATGTCTGACTGGATGCTGTACACTTTTCACAGTGGTGTGGCTTTAATCCTAAGACAGCTAAACGTTGCTGTTTATAGGAAAATTTACAAATGAAAATCTCACCACACTGTGTGCAACAACGTTGAATGGTTTGATCTGGCACTGCCTGAGTCACTTTATTTTCGGCTGAGTCACAGTCAGCTTTTGTCCTCTTAAAACACTGGCAGTACCCAGTGGTTTCCAGCCTGCACTGACTGTTCTCACTGTGTCCAACTGTCTGTTGTTGGAATCCACTTGTCTCATGCAACTCTTGGGCATGTCCATGTTCAGTCACAGCATCTGTGTTGACAGCTGTGTTGATCTGTGCTGAAGAGTCCTCTGTCTTCATTTCTGCACTATTGCGTTGGCCTGGTTCATTTTTGTAAACAGAGGCCATCTGCAACAACAACAACAACCACAACAACAACAGATCATAATAGTTGCTATTATT
>JAQIHA010001106.1:0-12190 GCA_028751875.1 Rapana venosa
CTGATTGGTAAATCAAGTTCCATGTGCAGTACTGTGATAGTGCGGTTTAGGAATCGGTGGAAACAGGGCAGTTACCCTGGGACACATGTATACGCAGAAAAAAAAAAGGGGGGGAGGATGCACTGCTGATGGAAAAGAAACTTTGAGCTATGATGTCAATGACATATGGCACTGCTTGTGATATGACAATTCATTCCTGGATGTTTCCTTATGAATCCTTGAAGTTTTTAAAAAATTTTTCTTTATAAAGCGCATGATGGATCACTGAGGATGAGGATGATGATGATGCTACAGAACTGCAAATTGCTCTGCGACTATTTGAAAGGGCTGTACTCTCGTCTCCTCAACGCAAAATATCCCAACATCTACCACAGTACCAGGCCTGAGAGACACAGTTGCCTAAAGTACAGATCAAGTAAATGGTGTGAGCTAAACCTTCAAAATCAAATCCGTGAAGTGAATCCTGTATATTTTGTTTCTATTTTCATTCTATCCTCTTCCTATCCCCCTTTACCAGATGTTGCATCCTTGGTTGAGACCTATGATCGGGGGCTTGAGAGAATTGTTGACAAACACGCTCCCGTTGTTTCTCGGAGGATGCACGACAGGCCTTCAGCGCCTTGGATGGACGATGTGTGAGAGAGGGTAGAAGGGTGAAGCGGCGGGCAGAGAGAAAGTGGAGAAAGACAAAACCCTCAGTGCACAGAGGAATTTTAGTCAAGGAAAATGCGGTATACAGGAATCTGAAAGAGTCAAGATAAAAGAATTTTATTGTGAGGAAATGAAATCATGTCGTTCATCAAAACAAATTTTCTCTATAGCTAACAGCCTCCTGGGTAAGAATAATACCATCCCCCTTCCCACAAATGTGCCCCTACACGATCTACCACAAAGTTTTTGTAACTTTTTCATGGATAAAATCAGACAAATACGCGATGATCTTGATCAGCGACCATCTGTTCCACCTAGTTTCCATCAGCATGATGGTCCCATTTTGTCATCCTTTCAACCAGTTTCTGTGAAAGACATCCATGAAGTAATTCTGTCCATGCCAACAAAAAGCTGTTGTTTAGATCCTCTGCCCACTGTTTTGATAAAGCAAAACCTTGATATTTTGGCACCTATGGTAACAGACATCATCAATGCATCTCTGTCGGCGGGGCTCTGTACCCTGTCAGTTCAAAAATGCTATTGTTATCCCACTCCTCAAGGAAAAAAGGTCTAGACTGCAATACTATGAAAAATTACAGGCCGGTTTCCAATCTTCCTTTCATTTCAAAAGTTCTGGAGAGAGTCGTCCTCAAACAGCTTCAGAAGCACCTAGCTTGTAACCACCTTTTGGAAGATCATCAGTCAGCGTATAGGGCTGGTCACAGCACGGAGACTGCCGTACTGAGTGTCACCAGCAGCCTGCTTTTTGCAGAATGACGACCGCAGAGTGTCGGTCATGGGCTTGTTGGACTCAGTGCGGCATTCAACACGCTTGACCACTCTATTTTGCTCAAAAGACTAGATTACTCTTTTGGAATAAGAGGCGTTGCCTTGGCATGGTTTACCTCTTATGTCTCTGATAGGTCGCAGAGCGTGCTGATAGAGGGAGTTAAGACACAACCTGCCCCCCTCCTATATGGCGTACCTCAAGGTTCTGTTTTGGGTCCCGTATTGTTCACACTATATTCTCAGCCTCTGTCTAATGTGATGACCTTACATGATTGCCAGTTTCATAAATATGCAGATGATACAGAAATTTCGGCAAATGCAACACCTCAAAATTTTTCAGACGCCACACACACACTGGCAGATTGCACGCACAGTGTCCTTCAGTGGATGGACAGCAACAAACTCAAATTAAATACAGACAAGACAGAAGTTATGGCAGTTGGTTCACCATCTAGTCTTTATGCGGGTGTCGGAGAGTTCTGTGGTCTTGGTGTGGCTGTGACATAGCTTTTCAGAGTTCTGTGCGGTATCTGGGGTGTTCAGTTAGATCCTACTCCTCCATGAAAGACCACATTAGTAACGTCTACAGAGCATGCTTTCTAGAGCTGCGCCGTATGCACACATTAAGAAATTCTTGCCTCGAGATGCAGTGATCAAGCTCGTTTCAGCGACCGTCTTGTCGCGACTGGACTATTGCAACTCCTGTTTTAATCGTATAAGTGAATGAACAGTTTACACGCCTGCAGCGAATTCAGAACTCTGCTGCCAGGCTCATCCTTGGAAAGAGCAAAAGGGACCATGTGACTCCCATGCTTAGGGAGCTTCATTGGTTACCTGTAAGGGCACGCTGTCAGTACAAAGTTGCGGTCTTGGCATACCGTCACTCTGAAGGCTCGCTTGCTCCATCTCTGCCAGCTGCCTTGAAAACATACACCACAACTAGAACCCTGCGGTCTTCGAATGATAACTTACTTGTTGTACCCCATTACAACCTCAAAAACCGCAGGCGTAATCTTTTGGTGTTGCTGCGCCCACGATCTGGAACTCTCTGCCACCAGCCGTCAGACATACTCCCACTTTAAGTCTTCATTGAAGACACATCTCTTTAATGTATTTCTTAGCTAGCTAATATATTGTGCTTGTCTTGACGGTCGCCGTTTGTCACACTGTAGGCTATTTCATAGTGCATGACCTGGCTGTTGGTTATGTTTTTTTTAAATTATTTTTAAAATTTTTTTTATTTGTTTTTTTTTTTTAGTTATGTTATTGCTAGTGCCTTTTCTCTGAGTGTACTGTTAATTGCCCTGCTAGTGTGTGCCCGGACACAAGTGTGTTGCCTCTACAGTGCGATAGGTATCTCTTGTTAAAATTTATTTGCGCTTTAGAAATGCTCATTATCATTGTTGTTTGTTGTTGTTGTTATTATGTGCTGTGTGTGCATGTGTATAAATGCGCATGGTATGAAAGCGCATTGAGTCATTGCTTTGAGAAATGTGCTATATAAATGCTATTCATTATTATTATTATTACCACTACAAGTCCAATATGTAGGCGAGCCTAATCCTCTTTAGGATACTAAAGACAATAGGAATAAGTCTAGGATTCCATTTCTGGTTGCGAATCAGGTGGGCTAGACATTGGCGCAGCACTAGAGTTCCCTGTTTTAGGACTCTCTACACATGAACAACCCATATATTAATGCAATTCTGTGTTTCAAAATCCCGACTCACACACAAGCCCAAACTTTTCTGACCATACAGCACAGTTTATCACCCCATAGTTAATCTCCATTCATCAGGTTTTTTCCTTACTTTCTAAATCAGAATCTTGATCCAACATTGATGTTAGCGCATCCATGTCCACCTCTTCTTCCTCAGGGCTGTTGTTTAATCTCTCCTCTGCCAGCGACTCAGTGTTCTCCTTTGCTGCACACAACTCTTCAGCAGCAGCTGTGTGACAAACAATGTTTCAAGCCATGGTTATTAAACACTGGAGATGTGAGTACACAGTAAGCAGCCAAAATCATGTTTTCTTTACTTTTGTTTGCGTGTGTGTTTTTTTAAGTGTCAAAGTTGCTGTGCGCAGGTCTATGTGAAGAATTTTCTGTACACTTTTTTAAAGAACTTGGGTTTTAAACAATGTCTGTGAAAACAGAACTTCTATCAACTGCTATCAGTTAAACCGTACAGCGCGATGGGCCACGATCGTGGCCACGATCGGTAGACTGCAATGGGCCACTGCGATGGGTCTTGCATAAGTCAGGTTCAACATCAGGTTCATATTATTGTAACTTTAGGGAAAAGTGCCTCCTTTTCACTTGGTAGGGTCCCTCAAGTGTCTAACTTCCAGTTCTTTGTGTGATTAGGGTTACTAGGAGTGATGATGATCTGGAAAGGAATGTTGTTGACACCACCCTAAAGGAGTCAGTTGTGGAAGTGATAGGCTAGTGACCAACCTAAGATGCTGAATGAAGTGGAGTCTATCTCACACTTCAAAATGCCTTTAACACATGTTGCTTTGCCTTGTTGTTCATTCTGTTCTGTGTCTCTGCCATGAAAGGGGTGTAGTTGATGAAAAGTAGAGGGTGAGGTGGGCTTACTGGTCAGGGAGTTTTTTCAATACAATTTGTGGGATATCTCCTGCTACATACTAGGTAATGTCTTTTTTGTTTTTTGTATCACATTCTACATTGTCTCTACTTTCCAAAAATGTATAGGTTTACCTATCTAGTGTTAATCATAAGCGTGTAAAAACCCTAAAACAGAACAAGGTAGCCACCGCTAAAAATTCTTGGTTTTAAGTGCAATTCCTGTGAGCGCCAATAATTATATCCAGCAGTGGAAGGGTTAAGTTTTTGAAGATTCCAAAAATTATAGCTTTGGCAGCCATATGGATTGCTACCATGACAACAGAGCATAAAATTAACTAAGTAGTTGATGGATTCTTATACTTTATAAATGATACCCTTTAAGTTACGGTGTAACTATTTATATCACTATAACTTACTTAACCCCCATGTCCCACCCTAAACTGTATCATAGTTTATGTTGAGAAAGTTATAAAAATACACAGTAATTTTCATTGAGTTTGGCAACACAGTTTAAACATATAACTATACTACCTAAACTTTAAGGATGAAGTTTCTAAATCTAGTAAGAACCCCCCCCCCTCCTCCCCTGCACCTATGTTTAAAATCTTGAGCAAGTATGATAGATTTTCATCTAGGAATGAAGGCCTGTAACTTACTAGTATACAAGTTACAACCAAAAGTATAGAGCTCTTTAACAATTTAAGTTCTATTTGTCTAGCAAAGCAGTAATGACAGGCCAGAAATAGAATTCATTATTAATATATTATATATGTAGCTGAACAGGAGACACTAGTTACATACTGACATAGTCACATACCCTGAGTGGAGAGACCATCTTCAGAATCCTCTTCCAGAAGTGCTGACAGAGTATCCAAGTCACACTCATCATCTGTCAACAACACATGTCCATGATCTGTCTTTGGTCTCAATGATCTCAACACATTGATCAACTAGTCAACTACCTTACACTTACACAGAATGTGTATGGGATGAAATAACATTAACATGCTACAAAATGATCAACTGAAATCAGCATTTTCTTATAAAATGTCAAGTCAAAAATACTGTGACCATCCCCTAACACAACAGGCTCACAACAATAGCAAAAATCATAGACTTGGGACACTGTAAGATACACATCCCTTAGCTTTTTTAAAAAAAAAAAAAAAAAAAAAACCCCCAAAAAAAAAAAAATTTTGGTTTTTAAATTTTTAAAAAAAAATTTTTTTTTAAAAAAAAAATTTTTTTTAAAAAAATTTTTAAAAAAAAACCCTAATTTTTTTTGGGGGGGAAAAAAAATTTTCTTTAATTTAAAAAATTTAAAAAAAAATTTTTAAAAAAAAACCCCCCCCCCCAAAATAAAAACCCCCCCCCCCCTTTTTTTTTTTAAAAGGGGAAAAAAATTTAAAAAAAAATTTAAACCCAAAAAATTAAAAAAAAAATTTTTTTAAAAAAAAAAAATTTAAAAAAAAAAAAAAAAAAAATTTTTATTTTCCCCAAAAATGGGAAAATTCCCAAAAAACCCCCCCCCCCTTAAACCCTTTTTTAAAAAAAAATTAAATTACCTTTTCCTTTTTCCCCCCCAAAAAAAAATTCCTTTTTCCCCTTAAAAAATTTTAAAAAACCCAAAAAAAAAAAAAAAAAAAAAATTTTTTTAAAAAACCAAAAAAAAAAAAACACCCTTTTTAAAAAATTTAAAAAAAAAAAACCCCCCCCCCCCAAAAAAAAAAAACCCAAAAAAAATTTTTTTTAAAATTTTAAATAAAAAAACCTTTTTTTTTCCCCCAATTTTAACCCCCAAAAAAAAAAACCCCCCAAAAAAAAAACCCCAAAAACCCCCCTAAAATTTTAAAAAAATTTCCAAAAAAATTTTTTATTTAAATTTAAAAAAAATTTTTTTTTTTAAAAATAAATTAAAAAAATTTTTTAATTTTTAAAAAAAAATTTTTTAAAAAAAAAATTTTTTTTTTTTTTTGAATTTTTTTTTGGGGTTTTTTGGGGGGGAAAAAAAAAATTTTAAAAAAAATTTTTTTTTTTAAAAAAAAAAACCCCCAAAAAATTTTTTTTTTAAAAAAAATTTAAAAAAGGGGAAAAAAAAATTTTTTTATTTTAAAACCCCCAAAAAAATTTTTTAAAAAAAATTTTTTTTTTTTTAAAAAAAAAATTTAATTTTTTCCAAAAATTTTAAAAAGGGAAAATTTTTTTTTAAAAATTTTTTTTTAAAAAAACCCCCCTTTAAAAATTTAAAAAAAATTTTGGGGGGAAAAAAATTTTAACCTTTTTTAAAAAAAAAAACAATTTAAAAAAAAAATTTTTAAAAGGAAATTTAAAAAAATTTTCCAAAAAAACCCCCTTAAAAAAAAATTTTTTTTTTTTAACCTTATTTAAAGATTTTTTTTTAAAAAATTTTTTTTTTTTTTGGGGGTTTTTTCCCCAAAAAACCCCAAAATTTTTTTTCCCCCAAAAAAAAAAAAAACCCCCCGGGGTTTTTTCCCCTTTTTTTTTTTTTGGGGGTTTTTTTTAAAAAAAAAATTTTAAAAATTTTTTCCCCCCTTTTTTTTTTATGGAATGGGAAAGGGGTATTTTTTTCAAAAATTTTTTTTTCCCCTTTTTTAAAATTTTTTTTAAAAAAAATTTTGTTTTTTTTTAAAAATTTTTTTTTTTGGTTTTTTCCCAAAAAAAAAAATTTTTTTTTTTTTTTTTAAAAAAAAAAAAAAACTTTTTTTAAAAGGGGTTTTTCCCCAAAAAAAAATTTTTTTTTTTTTTTAAAAATTTTTTTGGGGGGGAAAAGGGCCTTTTTTTTTAAAAAAAATTTTTTTAAAAAAATTTTTTTTTTTTCCTTTTTTTTTAAACCTTTGGTTTGGGTTTTTTTTTTTTCCCAAAATTTTTTTTGTTAAAAATTTTAAAAAATTTTTTTTTTAAAATTTTTTTCCCCTTTTTTTTTTTCCCCCCCCCCCCCCCTCCCCCCAAAAAAAAATTTAAAAAATTTTTTGGTTTTTTTAAAAGTTTTTTTTTATGGGGGTTTTTTTTTTTTTCCCCCCCCTTTTTTTTATTTTTTTTTTTTTCCAAACCCCTTTTAGGTTTTTTTAAAAAAATTTTTTTTTGTTTTTTTGATTTTTTTTGGGGTTTTTTTTGGGGGGGAAAAAAAAAAAAGGGGGGGAAAAAAAAAAAAGGGGGGGTTTAGGAAAAAAAAAGGGAAAAAAAAAAGTAAATTTTTTTTTGGGTTTTTTGGGGGGGTTTTGGGGGCCCCGGGGGGTTTTTTTTTTTTTTTGGGGTTTTTTAAAAAGGGGTTTTTTTTTTTTTAAATTTTTGGGGGGGTTTTTTGGGGGGTTTGGGGAAAAAAAAAAAAAAATTTAAAAATTTTTGTTTTAAAAAAAAAAATTTTTTTTTTTTTTTTTTTTTTTCCCCCAAAAAAAGGAAATTTTTCCCTTTTTTTTTTTAAGGAAAATTTTTTAAAAAATTTTTTTTTTTGAAAACCTTTTTAAAAAAAAAAAAAAAAAATTTTTTTTAAAAAAAAAAAAAAAAAAAAAAACCCCCAAAAAAAAATCCCATTTTTGGGAAAAAAAATTCCGGAAAAATTTTTGGGTTTAAAAAAAAAAAATTTTTCCCCTTTAATTTTCCCCAAAAACATAAAAAAAATTTTTTTTTGAAAAAAAACAAAAAAAAAAAAAATTTTTTTTTTTTCCCCCCCCCCCCTTTTTTTTCCCCCCTTTTTTCCCCCCTTTTTCCCCCTTTCCCCCCCCAAACCCCAACCCCAAAAAAAAAAAATTTTTTTTAAAAAAATTTTTGAAAACATTTAAAAAAGGGGGTTTAAAAAAAGGGGGGGTTTTTGGGGGGGGAAAAAAAAAAAAGGGCCCCCCAAAACCCGGGAAAAATTTTTTTTTTGTTAAAAAAAAAAAAAGGGGAAAAAAAAAAGGAAAAAAGAGAAAAAAAAAAAAAAGGGGAAAAAAAAAGGGGTTTTTAGTTTTTTTTTAAGGGGGAAAAAAAAATTTTTGGGGCCCCCAAAAAAAAAAAAAAAATTTTAAAAAAAAAAAAAAAAATAATTTTTAAAAAAAAAAAAAGGGGAAAAAAATTAAACCAAAAAATTTTTAAAAAAAAAAGGAAAAACCCCAAAAAAAATTTTTTTTTGAAAAAATTTTTTTAAAAAAACCAAAAAAAAAAAAAAAAAAGGGGGGAAAAAATTTCTTTTTTTTTTTAAAAAAAATTTTTTTTTTAAAAAAAAACCCTTTTAAAAAATTTTTTTAAATTCCCCCAAAAAAAAATTTTTTTTGGGGAAAAAAAAAAAAACCCCCCAAAAAATTTAAAAAGGGGAAAAAATTTTTTTTTAAAATTTTGGGAAATTTAAAAAATTTTTAAAAAAAAATTTTTTTCCAAAAAAGGTTTTTGGGGGGGGGTTTTTTTTTTTTTTTTTTGGGGGTTTTGGGGGGTTTTTTAAAACAAAACCCCTTTTCCCCCCCCCCTTTTTTTTTAAAAAATTTCCCCAAAAAATTTTAAAAAAATTTTTTAAAAAAAAAAGGGGGGTTTTTTTAAAAATTTTTTTTTTCCCCTTTTTTTTTTTAAATTTTTTAAAAAAAAAAATTTTAAAAAAAAATTTTTTTAAAAGGGGAAAAAAAAAAAATTTTTTTTTAAAAAATTTTTTTTTTTTAAAAATTTTTTTTTTAAATTTTTTTTTGGGGTTTTTTTTCCCCAAAAAAAAAAAAACCCAAACCCGGGGGAAAAAAATTTTTTTAAAAAAAAAAAAAATGTTTTTTGGGAAAATTATTTCCCCCAAAATTTGGGTTTTTTAAAAAAAAAATTTTTTTTTTTTTGGGGAAAAAAAAAAATTTTTAAAATTTTTTTTTCCCCCCTTAAAACCCAAAAAAAAAAAAAAATTTTTAAAAACAAAAAAAATTTTTTTAAATTTTTTCAAAAAATTCCAAAAAAAGGAACCTTTAAAAAAAAAACCTTAAAACCCCCCTTTAAAAAAAAAAAAACCCCCCTTTTTTCCCAAAAATTTTAAATTTTTAAAAAAAAAAAAACAACCCCAAAACCCAAAAAAAAAAAAAAAAAAAACACAAAAAAAAACCCAAAAAACCCCCTTTTTCCCCCCCCCCCACCTTAAACCCCAAAAAAACCCCCCGGGGGAAAAAAAACCCCCCCAGTTAAAAAAACCCCCCCCCAAAAAGGGGGGGGTTTTGGGGGGGAAAAAAAAAAAAAAAAAAGGGGGGGTTTAAAAAAAACCCCGGCCCCTTCTCCAGTATCCTTAAAAAAAAAAAAAAAATTTTTAAAAAAAAAACACCCAAAAAATTAAAAAAACCCCCCAGCCCCCCCCACCAAAACCCCCCCCCGGGGGGGAAAAAAAAAAAAATTCCCCCTTTTTTTGGGGGCCTTTTTTTGGGGGGAAAGGGCCTTAAAAATTAAAAAAAAAAAAAAGGGTTTAAAAAAAAATTTTAAAAAAAAAAAAAAAATAAATTTTAAAAAAAAAAAAATTTAAAAAAAAAACCCCCCCCCCCCCCCCCCCCCCCAAAAAACCCCCCCAAAAAAACCCCCCAAAAAAAACAAAAAAAACCCCCCCAAAAAAAACAAAAATTTAAAACCAAAATTTTAAAAAATTTTTTTTTTTAAAAAAATTAAAAAAAATTTTGGGTTTTTTTTTTGGAAAAACCCAAAAAAAAAAAAGAAGAAAAAAGAAAAGGGGGGTTTTTTTAAAAATTTTTTAAAAAAAATTAAAAAAAAATTTTTTTAAAAAAAAAAAAGGGTTTTTTAAGTTACTTTCCGCTTTTTTCCCAAAAAAAATTTTAAAAAAAATTTAAAAATTTTAAAAAAAAACCCCCCCCCCCACAAAAAAAAAAAAGAGGGGGGAAAAAAAAAAAAAAGAAGGGGAGAGGGGGGGGGGGGGGGGAGAGAAAAGGGGGGGGAAAAAAAGAGAAAAAGAAGGGGAGAAAAAAAAAACCCCAGAAAAAAAGGGGAAACCCGAGGGGAAAGGGGGAAAAAAAAGAGAGGGGAAAAAAACCCAAAGGGGGGTTTTTTTAAAGTGGCCCCCTTTTTTTGGGGGGTTATTAAAATTTAAATTTTTTTTGGGAAAAAAAGTTTCCCCGGGTTTTAAAATTTTTTAAAACAAAACACCCCCCCAACACAATTCCGGGTCCCATGTGTGAATGCATGCAGAACACCTTGCGCACATGTTAAAACCTGTTCCGCTTTTCGTAAGAGTAGGCCATTGTGTGCCGGTGGGAACAGATGACAAAATCTACAAAACCACATACACACGGGGACTGGATGTAAAAAAGCACATAAGTGCTTATACCATTATCCTCAATATAATAGAATGAAATAAAATAAAAATACAATTTTACAAATAAAACCCATGCATGCGCACACGTCTGCGTGTACACACACCCATGCGCGCGCGCGCACACACACACACATACATACCACACATGTATACACACACACTACTAGTAGTACATGCAAACTTTCAATACTGTATAGTGTATTAATTATTAAGTACCCAGAAAAGTCTGGGAGCAATGCTTTTAGTTTTAGTTGAAACCCTTGAAGCTAACGACTCCTGAAGAATTAGAAGCTTAAAAGAGAACACCCTTGGGAGTAAAATTTATCTAGGAATTAAGGAAGTATGCAATTGATATAAAAAAATTTATGATCTTGGAAATGTCACTGGTTCTGCTTAGTTACTTTAGCCGCTACAAAGTTGAAACTTAAATGTAATGAACCACTTTTTAAGCTCAAATTTACACATACACACACACCGCACCACCACCACCACAAGGATAGAGTAGAGAGAGAAAGAGAGAGAGAGAGAGAGAGAGAGAGAGAGAGAGAGAGAGAGAGAGAGAAGAGAGAGAGAGAGAGAGAGAGAGAGAGAGGAGAGAGGAGAGAGAAAGAAAGAGACTGAGAAAGAGAGAGATGAGACACTCAGAGAGAGACAGACACTGAGAGACAGACAGACAGAGAGAGAGAGATTCAGAGAGACCGACAGAGAGTTGGAAAGAGATTTCCATACCGCTGCCTGCCATTCTTGCAAATGTGAACTTGAGCTGGCAACTTGACTGTAGTTCATTCAAAGACTGAGCCACTCTCCTTTTCAGTTTCCACTGGAGACTAGGCAAGATAATCTGCCATTTTCAGGATTATCTGTGAAAAAACACCAAAAGAGATCACGCCAATGAACAGGACATATTTCCATTCGTTTGACTAGATCTACTATCTAATCTTTATTGCTTCAGCATCTAGAATTCACTTAGGAAAGATGTGAAATGGGTTGAACTTTACTATTTTATTTATAAATTTATGCATGCATAGCCAGGGAACACAGAGAGGAGGAAGAAAGCACTGAACTAGAGCACTGATGGTGTTTAGAAGTTAGAACCTGTGCCAGTCTCCACTCTCCATTGAGATGCTCAATTCATGCGGAAATGTTCCTGAAATAACTAAGTAAACATCACTAATGATTCCATTTACCATGTTCAAAATCATGTCTCATTTTTTTCATTTCAATGTCTGGTTCTGCTCCACCTTCACTGATAACAGACAAGTTTAAAATCAACAAGTATTGCCGCCTATATTCACAAGATAATGTCGCCACTGCCCAGAACTGATCTGTTCAAATCTAGCCTTTCTTATTCTGGTGGGCTGCTATGAAATCATATTATTTCAGACTAATGAATATAGACAAACGTGTTTAAATTTACTTTTTAAACAGTTCAAGTATCATCCAGTTCTAAAGTAATGTAATTGAATACACAGGCACATTCACATGAAATCTTTTCTTGTCGGGCACAACCTTCTCATTCTGTCTTGGCCTCTGGAGTTAACATAGGCACCAACTCCACTCCTAAAACTAGTAAAAGTCCTTCAGATGAGACTATAAACTGAGGTCCTGTGTGCGAACGCACACAGAATATCTTGTGCACACATCAAAACCTGTTCTGCTTTTCAGAAGAGTAGGCCATTGTGTGCCAGTGGGAATGGATGACAAAATTTACAAAACTGCATACACACAGGGACTAGATCTATGTAAAAAAGCACATTAGTGCTTACTCCATTATCCTCAAGATGAATTTTTTTTTAAAGGCCATGGATCTCAGTATCTGCTTGCCCGTCTCTGTCTCAGTGTCTGTTAGTGCTGTTAATCTATCTTTCTGGTTTTTGTTCCCTTTT
>JAQIHA010001107.1:2500-7500 GCA_028751875.1 Rapana venosa
ATGTCTCCCGCCAGCTTTGTCTTGGCATTTTGTCTGGCACCGTGCGATGCAATGGTGCCTGTGTTTGGTGGCGATGATGTAGGTTTAGGGTTTAGCGTGAGTGTGTTGTGAGAGAGAGAGAGTGTGTGTGTGTGTTGTGTTGTGCTGTATGTGTTGTGTGTGTGTGTGAAGGAATTGTTTTACAGTTTGTTGTTGTAGTTGGTCGTTTTGGGGGGTTAAAACTGTGGGGGTCATTAGGAATTATGCCCTGTGTCTGTCTGTCTTTCCATCCCTCTCTCTCTATCTCTGTCTCTATCCCTCTCTGTCTGTCTATCTCTGTCTCCCTCCCTCTAATCCTCTCTCTGTCTCGGTATGTCTCTGTCTCGCTCCATCTCTGTCTCACTCCCTCTATCTAAACCTCTCTCTGTCTCTCTCTCCCCTCTGTCTCTCTCTCTCTCCCTCTCTCTCTCTCTCTCTCTCTCTCTCTCTCTCTCCCCCTCCCTCCCTCTCTCTCCCTCTCTCTCTCTCGTTATCTTTCTGTCAGTCTGCCCATCTACCTGTCTCATCTCTCTCTCTCTCTCTCTCTCTCTCTCTCTCTCTCTCTCTCCTCTCCTCCCTCTCTCTCTCTCTCTCTCTCTCTCTCTCTCTCTCTGTTGCTCTCTGTCACTCTCTCTTTCTCCTCTCCCCCCCCTCCCTCCTACCTCCCATCTCACAAAATAAATAACTTTTTTTTAAAAATATCTCTGCGCCCAAACAGGGACACTGCACGTCGCAAACAAAATTGTAAACGTAAGAGATCTCAAACTGGCTAGATTAGAAAGCCAGAAGGCCACTTTGCAACGAAACTGGCCTTAACAGCCTATCGCACAAACTACAGACACCGACCGCTAAATGCTCGGCAAGCGACGGTAATTGAAAATGCTAACAAGTGGGAGAGGTAACTCCTCCCGTCCTCGTTTGCCTTCGCTTCGGCCCCAAGGGGAAGTAAGCCAGTATTAGGGCTCG
Source organism: Rapana venosa (assembly GCA_028751875.1). Lineage (NCBI taxonomy): Eukaryota > Metazoa > Mollusca > Gastropoda > Neogastropoda > Muricidae > Rapana > Rapana venosa. Next base: position 3,485 of record JAQIHA010001107.1, read on the forward strand.
AAGCCCAAATCTTCACCATTGATTTTCTGTCCCCTCCGCGCTTATCTCCCTTGCCAAGACTCTCTCGGCTTGGTTTATTTCATTTTGTGCATCAGCTTTTTTTTTCTTTTCTTTTTTTTGGTGGTAATTTGGGAAAGGGGGGGGGGGGGGGGCGCACAAAAAAAGAATAGGTGGTTATCGTGTGAGGAGACTTGTTATGTGTGTGTGTTATTTTATTTTTTATTTTATTCTTTTATTTCGCGTATAATGGAATAAGCACGCAGGTGCTTTTTTTCACCCAGTCCCCGAGTGTATGCAGTTTTTGTAAATTTTGTCATCCGTTCCCACCGGCACACAATAGCTTATTCTTCCGAAAAGCGGAAACGGGTTTTAACGTGTGCGCAAGATGTTCTGCGTGCGTTGGCACACGGGACCTCGGTTTATAGTCTCATCCGAAGGACTTTTGGTGAGAGTGGAGTCAGCAGTGATGTTAACTCCAGAGGAAAAAATCCTCTTGTGTGTTTGTGTGAATGAAGGTTTGTTTGTTTGTTTGTTTTGTTAAATTGTAATCGGTGTTATGGTTATTGCGAGTACTGTTGAATGTGTTCAGGCAAGGTAGTGTAATTCTGTAGAGGTGTGTGTGAGACAGACAGACAGACAGGTAGACAGACAAAGTCAGAGATGGAGATATAGAGTGAAACAGGGGAAAGAGAGCAAAAATAGAGTGTTAGGGAACAAAATGGGGGTGAGGGCAGACAGAGAGGGGGGGGGGGGGTGATGTACCAGCAGGAGAGAGAGAGAGAGTGTCAAGTCAAAAACACGAACCACAATAGCACACACACAGAGTAAAACAAAAACCCAACTCTTTTTTCCCCCTCGATCCTCTAAGTGTGCACCTAACCTTGCGGGCGTGGTGTGACTGTTGAGGAGCGAAAGAGACGAAGGACACTAGGCTACCACACTTTGCTACTCATCACAGCACAGAGCTGTGATGTCTAATACCTCCTTGTTTGTCACCTCAGAGAAAGCGGGGCCAATGGTTTGGGCTGCTTAGGAAAAGGCTCAGAGCGAAAAGATTAGGCTGCTGCTCAAATGAGAGAGAGAGAGCGAGAGAAAATGGTTGGGGAGGGGAGTATGTGTGCGAGAGAGAGAGCGAGCAAAAATGGTTGGGGAGGGGAGTATGTGTGAGAGGGGGGAGAGAGAGAGAGAGAGAGAGAGAGAGAAAATGGTTGAAGAGGGGAGTATGTGTGTGAGAGAGAGAGAGAGAAAATGGTTGAAGAGGGGAGTATGTGTGTGAGAGAGAGAGCGAGCAAAAATGGTTGGGGAGGGGAGTATGTCTGTGTGTGAGAGAGAGAGAGAGCAAAAATGGTTGGGGATGGGAGTATGTATGTGTGTTTGTGAGAGAGAGAGCAAAAATGGTTGGGGAGGGGAGTATCTATGTATGTGTGTTTGTGAGAGAGCAAAAATGGTTGGGGAGGGGAGTATGTCTGTGTGTGTGTGTGAGAGAGAGAGCAAAATTGGTTGGGGAGGGGAGTATGTCTGAGAGAGAGAGAGCAAAATTGGTTGGGGAGGGGAGTATGTCTGTGTGTGTGTGTGAGAGAGAGAGAGAGCAAAATTGGTTGGGGAGGGGAGTATGTCTGTGTGTGTGAGAGAGAGAGAGAGCAAAATTGGTTGGGGAGGGGAGTATGTCTGTGTGTGTGAGAGAGAGAGAGCAAAAATGGTTGGGGAGGGGAGTATGTCTGTGAGAGAGAGAGAGAGAGAGAGAGCAAAAATGGTTGGGTAGGGGAGTATGTGTGAGTGAGAGAGAGACATGGCAAAAGGGTTGTGAGATAGAGTGCAAATGCACACACACACACACACACACACACACACACACACACACACACACACACACACAAAATATTCTAATATCACTTAGAGTGAACAGACGTTAAATTGAAGACAACACAAGGTGGGGTGGATGGTAGGGAATTCATGGGGAAGGACTGTGTGTGTCCATCAGAATAAGAAATTAGTTATTACCACATCCGAATAAGAAATTAGTTATTACCAGACCTGTATGTTTATGCGTGTGTGTGTGCGCTCGCGCGCGCGTGTGTGTAAACCACTGTTATTGCAAGTCCCTAAGCACATGGGTCCTACTGGTTTTTAAGTCTCCTCCAAAAGACTTGACATTCAGTTCAATTTTCTCCCTTTAAACAAGGAATAAAGGGCAAGGCTGGGAAACGAACCCAGAACCTCACGGTTTACTTGTTAGGCAGGTGAACATCCAAACAGTCCTGCCACTATCCGTATTGAACCGCGATATGAAAATTACGATAACAGGAAGAAATTTACTTACAAAATTATCTCAATCACAAGCAACGCTTTTCAATAGATTAGTCCTCCATTCACATTCTTTCCAAAAAGACAGCAACATGTATTTTGTAATAATAACAAGTATCTCAGTGATCAGAGCACTCGCTTTCCTCCAGCTAAGGTTAAGCAGCATCGAGCATGGTTACCAGTTGGATGGGTGATCGTTTGCGCGCCTAGGCTTCAGTACAGTCCCCCAGCTGTAAATGGGTACCTGTCCTCTTTAGGGTCAGGGAAGGTAAAGCAGCGAGGGAGAGGAGATGGGCGCCGCCCTCGATATGCTGGCCTCTGGAGAAGTTGAGGTCTCTGACGCCTCGCTCCCCTACGACCACATAGGTTATGGGACACCTTTACTTGCTACTGCGTTATTGTTCCTAATATAAACGCAAAACTGAACAATCTAGAAATAAAAATCCAGTATGGAGAAATCTTGCGAAGACAGACATAAAACAAAACTGCTGAAATAAACAGCGCCGCAAAAGAAATAAGCTGATGTGTCATGTATTAAATGCTTTTTAAAAATTCTACATTGATTAATTATTAAGTCTTTGATTGGTAAACTTAAAACGAGCTTCTTCTTTTTTTAAAAATCAAACTCTACTGAATATGAAAGATTAATATTTTCCCCCATAGTCATTCTTAAACGGCAATTAGGAAAAAAAACAACCGGCTATCTGTGACCGTCCTTGCATAACGCACGTGCAATGTGTGTGAAACTCAGCGACCTTCGAGCGATTTCCTGCGAGATTTGCATGTTTTTCAGGCGTGTCGCTTCTTGTTGTCTGCTTTCGTAGATACACAAAAAGTGTGTCATATGTTGCGGCTGTCTGTGGTTTACATAATCTCAAGTGAGGATTATCTTCGTCGTGTGTCTGTGTGGGTTTGTGTTTCAGTTTATAAAAAACACAACGCGCAGTTTTTGTTCAAGGGTGTAGTCTTTGACAAAGTAATAGTTATATTATCGGCAAAGATGTAACTTCATGATTGGATTAAGCGCAGACTGTTTTATTCGGAAGAAGAAATAGTGCAGTGTGTGTTTTCTTGTATTCCTTGAAATGTTCTGAACTTAATGTTTCTGTTCACAACTCTCTGGATTATATTCATTCCTAGCGAGTGTATGATATCATTGACGTGATTTTTGGAGCCCTTATCTGCAAGCGTGTGTATTATCGAGTGTCGCCATTTACCTTCGATTTTTTAGTGAGTTTGCGCATGGTTTGTTGTCATCCATACTTACTGTGGAGTGGTTTTATTTCCACATGTGTGTGCACTGGGAAATTTCGTTTACGCTTTTGGTGGATTTTTTTTTTTCATCTTCAACAAAATTGTTGCTGTGGATATTATCTTGTCATCGTTTTTGGTGGATTGATTTCATTTTCAGCAAAATTAGGCTGTGGAAGTCATGTACGCTTTTTGTGGATTGCTTTCTATGTGAACAAAGCTTGTGCATTGAATGTTTTCAAGTACGCAATTACTGGATCACTGTGACATGCTCAACAAGTGTTCCCATCGTGTGTTATCATTCAATCGGCTTCATTTTTCACACAAATGATTATGCGCACTTAAGTGAACATTATCATCCATGTACGCTTCGGTGATTGTTTGCATTGTGAAAACATGGCTTTGTGTGGTACGATTTATACAAACAGCAGAATTCTGTTATTTTAAAACAAATATGTGCA
>JAQIHA010001107.1:10000-12190 GCA_028751875.1 Rapana venosa
CTCTCTCTCTCTGTCTCTCTCTAATTTCCCGACTCTGTCTTTCTCGTTTTTACCCTGTTCCTGTTTGTCTGTCTTCCATTTATGAATAAGTTGATATTCCAGTACACAGAAGTATTTGTGTACATATATAGACGGGAGGAATGGAGTAGTAATGTTCGACTTAAAGGTTACGTTTAATGATACGAACTTGTGAGTATAAGTAGAAGGGAGATGCATGAGTGAATGCACATGCGCATGTATGCGGACAATTTTCCCACTTGGTAAAAAAAAAATTGGTCCAGGTCTCTGCATTCTCATGGCTTAGCATTTCTGGAATATCAGTTTATAGATTTCAGGCATTCTTTCCCACTAAGTAAAATCTGGTCTGTAACACGTCTCTGCATTCACATTGCTTGGAATTTCTGGAATATTAGTCTATGGATTGGGCTTCTTTTTTGTTGAGGTTTTCCTTTATTTGATGTCGATGTATTAGAAGTCAGCTGATGCAACATTGGATGCAGTACCAGCAAAGGTTTATCAGTGAGAGCGGTGTAATTAATTTCTTTCCGAGATTTATGCGCCAGCTTGGCTATAGAGTGTTCAAGGAGCGAAACTTACAATACAGATATCGCATGTGTCAGAGGAGGAGGAAGGGAGGGAGAAAGAAAGGGAGAGAGGGGGGCAGAGGGAGGGAGAAGAAGGGGGAGGGAGGGAGAGAGAAGGGGGGAAGGGAAGGAGGGAGAGAGAGAACTTTAGGAAAAAAGGATTTACGATAAAGCTTTCCTGACAATTCTGCAAGCATCAGCAATATGACACAGTGCGATCGTTTATTCTGTCTGTCTGTCTATATCTGTTTGTCTATATCTGTCTGTCTGTCTGTCTCTCTCACGTGTGTGTGTGTGTGTGTGTGTGTGACTCAGAGACAGACACACGGACAGACAGAAGCAAGTTTGTCTCTATTAAATCGCATTATTTTGATTAGCACAGCGCAGAGCGATTTTCACATGGCACGATCGCATTTTTGTTAATTTGTGTATTCGCGCGCGCGCGCCTGTGTGTTTTGTTTTGTTTCTTTAATGTCCATTCACTACTTGGTGATAAGGACACACCCGCATTCAAACCAACTTCTCTCTCTCTCTCTCCTCTCTCTCTCTCTCTCTCTCTCTCTCTCTCTCTCTCTCTCTCTCTCTCTCTCTCATGTATGTATATTTATATTCTCACAACTGTCTACAGTAGAGGTCTTACTGGGGAAGAATATATAATCTCATCAGCTGATGTTAAGAACTGCTGAGAGTCATATAAAACTTCTTGAATAGTGGAATATTTCTATGTGTGTGTGTGTGTGTGTGTGTGTGTGTGTGTGTGTGTGTGTTTTAAAGAGAGAGAGGGAGCGGAGCCGGGGATGCAAATTACATTAACGAGCCATTTTATGACAAGCCATTTCTCGCTTGAGGCTGATCAGTGTTTTCCGATTCTTGTAACACTAGTTACTCATCGGCTGATCTTCTTAGGGACGGAATAGCTCAGTGGTCAGAGCACTCGCTTTCCCCCCAAGCCAATGTTTAAGCAGCATCGAGCGTGGTTACCAAGTGGATGGGTGACCGTTTGCGCGTCTTGGCTTCAGTACAGTCCTACCAAATTCACCCAGCTGTAAATGGATACCTGCCCTCTTTAAGGTCAGGGAAGGTAAAAGCAGCGAGGGAGAGGAGATGAGCGCCGCCCTCAATATGCTGGCCCCTAGAGAAGTTGAAGTCCCTGACTCCTCGCTCCCCAACGACCACATAGGTTATGGGGACACCTTTACCTTATTCTTTACCATCTTCTTACTGCTGTCCTTTAGTGTAGAGATAGGGAAAAGGGGCATTCAAGCTCCTTTGCCGATAATTTTACCAAACCTCTGCAACTTTGAGCCGATTCGGCTGCGCCTCATCGACTCAAAACTTGCGGCGTTTTAGTTAAAACTAGGCAACAATCTTGAATGCCCCTTTTCCCTATCTCTCTACTAAAACTGAAAGTAATACTAATTTATTTTTGATGGGTAAAACTATAAAATTATGGGAATTTATGCTATACTGGTCCACAGAAAAAAGAGTTGAAGAGGGAGAAAGAAATGGGGTAGGAGACACACACTTCGCCCGCTGCTTGAATGACACACAGCAACGCGTCGACCCTCACACACAATAGAGCGTCAATGGCTTTGACATCTAAACG
>JAQIHA010001108.1:0-12193 GCA_028751875.1 Rapana venosa
CCCCTTTTCCCCCTTCTCTCCTCTCTCCCCCTCTCTCATCTCTCTCCCCTCTCCCCATCTCTCTCTCTCCTACCCAAAAGGGCCTTTCGATGAGACTATAAACCGAGGCCCCTTTGCAAACGCACGCAAACAGCTTGCGCACTCTTTAAAAATCATGTTCCCTTTTCGGAAGAGTAGGCCATGTGGTACCGTGGGAACAGATGACAACGCTTACAAAACCGCATACACACGGGGACTGAATGAAAAAAACACATACGTACTTATTCCATTAAATTTTGATATAAAAGAATACAATGAAATAAAAATAAAATCTCTCTGCTGCTCTGTTATCTCTCTGTCTCTGTCTCTCTCTTTCTCTCTCTCTTGTCATTATCTATCCAATACATATTCCATTCCATGAATAGAAGGAAGAAATTGTTGTGTCATAATGTGACTAATTGATACGTGTGTCAAATAAGATATGTCTCTACAAATATTGTTTCTATCAACCTGAAGGGAATATTACATGTTGATTATACCGAATTCAATATATACTGTTAGCGATATTTACGCAGTCAAATAGCATTGTGTATCTAGTCATAGTCCGAGACTTGATCACTGTAGTCAGATTCACTTGAATCGGTTGTTGGTTTGTTTGTTTTCTTTTCTTCCATATACAATGGTACTGTAATACCAGTATGTTGATTCCCCTCCTTCCCCCAAACTCTGTGTATTGTGGCCTAAGGCCAATGTACTCGTTCAGAGTTCAGAGTTCTCTCTCTCTCTCTCTCTCTCTCTCTCACTCTCTCTCTCTCTCTCTTCTCTCTCTCTCTCTCTCTCTCTTGGGCTTGCTCATGGTGCAGTACAGGCAGGACGTGTGTTTACTGCCTCTCCAGTGTTTTGTGAATTAGCAAGTTTACAGATGTATCTGGTTGTGATTTTTTGCACACATGTGGACAGTTGGTGACTCCACGTGTGAAGTGACTGGACAATGATGAAAATAAGTAATTGGTCAGTAATTTAAAATTTTCAATATTGTTGATAAAATATAGAAACGATTATGTGTAATATTTTGTAAACAGAATTCATCCTGCCTGGCTTACCTGGACTACAATTGTGTGGTGATCACGTGCGTGTATTTTGAAAGTAGTGCACCTTACACACCCCACGTCATTCACTGTGTAGATTCCAAACTGCCTGCGCGAGTTTTTGCCACGAACTTTGTATCTACCTTGTGTCTTAGAACTGTGTTTCACGTGCAATATCGTGACAGTGACATTGGCCTTGATTGTTTACTTGTAACGCACAGGCACCTTAAAGATGTCACAAGAAAGTTTTTCTCACCCGCACTTAAACATGTTGCAATTCATGGACTGGCGATTTGCTCACATACAACAAGAGCTGCAACAGCATGCTGCCAGCATTAAATCGACTATTGAAGAAAAATTCCAGAGGTTAGACAATAGCATTCTCACCTTGCAAGGGACATGAGTGAATAAAAAAGTTTGTTGAAGAAAACAGAGAGAATGTTGAAGACCTCATGGAAGACAGCGCACGATAAGGACAGACTGGACAAGCTAGAAAGAAACTTGGAAGTGGTTGAACAGGATGCAAAAGCGTGCAATATAGTGTTCTTCAACATAGAAGAACATCGATACGAGGACAGGCTTCTACAACACAAGCCATTGTAGACCTTCTAATTCCACAATCCAGAAACTTACTGGCATCAAGACGACATTGTCAAAGCATTCCGACTTGGAAACCTCGGCAACAAGGAAGAGAACCCTCGACCAATCCTGGTGCAGTTCAGCCGATGGTCTGACAAAATGGCTGTGCTGGGTGATTCCAATCTCAGAGATGACCTCAACAAAGGGCATTAGTGTAGCATCTGACCTCACCTCACGGCAAAAGGAGCTGATTGACTTCTACCGCAGTCAGGGAAAAGTCGCCTACTTCTACAATGGCAGATTGCAGGTCAGGGACAGACAGGAGTCAAGACCAAGGCTTCCTGAAGAGAAACGAAATACAGCAAGGTCCACTCAGGAAACAGAAGACTGGCCACATCTACAACACACCAGACAGAGAGGACGTGACAGAGGCTGGTTCAACAAACAGTCAACTGGAAGCAGTAACAGGAGCCAGCCAGACAGACTCTCCAGGTCATCTCCACTTCAACCAAACGATGACGAGCTTGAAGTTCCTCCACCAAGTGTCAGACGTCAGTGCAACCATACTCGGCAAGGCCTTTCAAAGGAAACGTGGAAATAATGTCTCCAGGAGCAACACAGAGTACACAAGATCCACCAATTCCAGGGACTCTGTTCATACAGAATCAGCGAAGAATGTTCCATGATGAATCTGACAGGAGACCAGTTGTTCCAGCCCCTCAATCATACAGTGAGGAGAAATGACTTTCCATCACCTGAGCAGAAACGGTTTGTGTTTTTTAAAAATCAGTGTTACAAAGAGACCAGAGCAACTGGTGATAGACTACACAGTATTCGAGAGCAGTACACCTAGTCATCAAGATCGAAGCAACAATATGCAAGAGCCGGGCATACATACAGTGTGTGAGGCTGTTGGGGAGTCTTATAACAGTCACAATGACTCAAAGAAAAGTACAGACAGGTGTGAAAGTGGTAAAAATGAGGAAAACATTGTAAGAAAGACAATACTTTTCTCCTCACCCACGAATGAAGAACAGAAAGATGACGACAAAACTACAGATGATGAAACTGAAGTAAAAATGAGGTGTGACAGGGAAACCTCCACCAACAAGGTCTTGACAGTCATGAACATGGACTGAACTCTACAGACGTGAACAAGCATAACAAAGGTTAAATGAGACTCAAGAACTGACTGATGGCAACTTTGACAGACCGACTGACACTGTAGACCAAACAACAGTATGAAGAGCCCAGAAAAACATGTGACAGTGAGGTCTCACAATTAAAGAACGGTAGAGGAAAGGTGGTAAGGCAGTCTATAAACAGTCAGACACCAGCAGAAGTAAAAACACTGACTCTCAGAGAAAGGTGAGGTGACAGAGCAGGGTAAGGCAGGATCTGTAAGCCTGTAATGCCCAGACATCAGCAGCTGGGAGGCAGCCCCAGGCCTCCAAGGCGTGCTGCTTCTCAAAGCAAACAGAAGCTCAAAGCACGCACGTAGAGACACGCAGGTCAGTTAGCCAATCGAGTATCCTGACTCTCTCAGGAGAGTTTCAGTGGGGGAACATTCCCAAGAGAGCGAAGTGGCTTCGCGTGAGAAAAGAAAGCCTGCTAATTCTGGAGCTCTGTCTCCAAGAATAGGACATGGCCGGGCCACAGGAAGATTACCTTCATTTAAAAGTAATGGAACCCTATTTCCTGCTCAGTTAATAAATCCAAAGAGAAACAGACAATGTTGTAAATACTGTAGATAAACAACATATTAATTTCTAAACTATAATGTTAATGGCTTATTACAAAAGTTAGAAAATAATGATTTTTTTAATTTCATTTGTCTCATGATTTTATTATGTTTAACAGAAACCTTTGTAAGTTTGAATTTTGAATCACCACTAATTCAGTGATTTGTTGTATTACATCAAGGCAAAAAAAACTGTCGCATCAGGGCCGATATTCTGGAGGAGTGATAGTGATGGTGAGGAAAAGTATGCCTGCTACATTGAAAAGGTTATGTAGATATATAATAATATGGTTGTGCTTAACATTCAAAAGGATCTGTTACAAACTAATAAAAGATGTACTGCTAATTTGTACTTATATACCCCCATATGAATCATATTTTGGAATCATCACCAAAATGGTTATGGCATGGAAATGCTAGAACAGTGTATAATTGGACTTGCAGGAATCGATTGATGATTTTTATGTTCTATAAACTGGTGATTTAAATGCAAGAACAGCATGTGAAAACATTTCTTTTTCTGATGATGAATTTGATTGGGAGTTAAATACAGTAGATGTTGCAAATGATTATTCTAGAAATTCACATAGACAAACAAAACAAATGTGTTTGGCAATCAGCTGCTTGAAATCTGTAATATGTTTAATTGCTTAATTTTAAATGGTCTGTGTCAACATGACTTGATGATGGGTAACACCTTATTTCATCCTACAGAGCCAGCATAGTAGACTATTAATCATGTCTTGTAATTGTATGCATGTGTTGATATTGTAGCTGTAGACATAAAAACTACTACAGAATCAGATCATCTACCTGTTGTTATGAGGATTGACTTGAAACCAGATGTGACCAAACAAAATGTTGCACAATCAGACAAAGAAGAAAATAGTGTTGTTGTAAAAATTGTCTGGAAAGATGATAAAAAAGAAGAATTTATTGAATCACTTAATAGCCACACCATGCAGAATAGAATTGTAAGTGCACTAAACCTGCTTGACAGTGACATAGATGATGCTCTGGAGCAATTTACACAATGTCTGAATGAGGCTAGTAGGTGTATGCTCACTAGACGTCATACCTGTCAGAATAAACTGTCAAGGTGGTTCGATGATGAGTGTCGCCAGGCTAAAAAAGAGACCAGAAGAGCCTTGAATTTATTTAGGAAAACAAAAGATGAAAACGACAGACAACTCTATGTTACAGCACGAAAAAAATATAGACGTTTATTAAAGACCAAACGCCAAACATATAGAAAGACAAAAGGTAGAATCTTTGGCAAACAATAGTTCAAATTCAGCTCTGTTCTGAAAGAGCTTCGAAGTATGGGATGTGTAAATAAAAATAGAATGACAAACAGCATAAAATCAACAGAGTGGGTTAACTATTTCAAGAGATTTTTCAAAGCAATGAAGCTGTATCTAATAACAGCATGCACACAGAAGTACATATGTTAGAAGAAAATGACCATGAAATAAAATGGAGAGATCACAGAAGAAGAAATAAATGCAGCAATTTATAAACTGAAGTCTGGCAAGCTTGTGGAATTGGATGAATTACTGCAGAAATGCTAAAAAATGGAAGCATGAAGTCAGACAGTTTATATATAAACTTTTAATGCTAATCTTCAATAAGGTGTATATCCACTGCTTTGGTCCAAAGCCATTATATTCCAATATATAAAAAAGGGATCCGGAGCTTGTAATAACTATAGAGGTGTCTCATTACTGAGCATCTTATCTAAATGCTATACTTCTAATATTAAACACTAATATATTCATGCTAGAAAGTAACCACATGATCTGTGAAAACCAAGCAGGATTTAGAAAGGGTATTCTACAGTAGATCAGATCTTTAATCTATATTCAATTGTCCAAAAGTGCATGTCCAAGAAAGGCAAAAAACTGTATGTTGCTTTTGTGGACTTCAAAAAAGCCTTTGACTCGGTTATACATGAGAAACTATTTGATTGTATCAAAAGCCAGGGGGTAAAAAGGAAAATTCTTGTTTCATTAATCACTATGTACAAGTCATTACTTTCATGTATACGAATAGATAGCCAATTATCAAGTTTTTTGAATGTCCATTAGGATCCGACAAGGTTGTGTCTAAGTCCACATTGTTTTCAATATTCATTAACCAGCTAGCAAATGATGTGAACGAAAAAGGCAAACATGGAGTACAGCTATTACCTAATATTATGATATTTTTATACTGCTGTTTGCAGATGATGTTGCCCTATTTTCACAACCCCGGGAGTTTGCAACATCAATTAAACATTTTGAAAGACTGCTGTAATGATCTTCAGTTAAATGTTAAATACAATAAAACTAAAGTAATGTAATTATAGAAGAGGGGGTTTTCTTCAAAACAGGAACAATGGAATTACAATGGTATTCGTTAGAAGTTGTGAATCAGTATTGCTATTTAGGTTTTAGTTTTACAACAAAGATAGCTTAAGTTGGGTACAGAACATTTAGTTACTAAAGGAAAGAAGGCAGTAGTTCAGTTGAACAAAGTTTTTCAAGGTAATAAAGAAATGAACGTTAGTACTTTTTTCAAGATTTTCGACACTAAATTCAGCCCAATATTGTTGTATTCATCGAAATATGGGGAACAAACAGACTAGAGCATATTGAGAAAATCATTTGATGCATGCAAAAGATCTTAGGAGTACCTGTAAGAACACCCAATAAGATGGTATATGGCGATTTAGGTAGATATCCACTTATGTCAACTCCTGTACAAGCACCATCAAGTATTGTTCAAACTATTGCAAATGGATCAAAGTAGAATACCATATCAGGCTTACTGCATGCAGTTAGAGCTAGACAGCAGTGGTAAAATATTTGCTGGATTCAAAAATAAGAGAAATTTTGTGTGAAACAGGCTTTAACATTGTTTGGATGCAGCAAAGTGTCGGGATGTAAAAGTTTTCTTAGGTATTTAAACAAAGATATGGATATGTTTATTCAAGAATGGGATGGACTGTACGAGATAAAGAGAGGTATGAGGTTAAGACGTTTTAAAAGTATTTTTGTAAAAGAGCAGTATTAAACTCTATAGATGTCTACTGCTTCGTGTAGCAATTACACAAGCAAGATTTAATGTTTTACCTCTTAACAATAATGTGTATAGATAAGTGAAAATATCCGAGATAAATTATGTCCATTTTGTAAAACGAAAATTGAAAATGAAGCCCACTTTCTATTTGAATGTTACATGTACTCAAACTTAAGAGAAAAGTTTTTAAGTAAATGTATCAATGTACCATTGCCAGATATGTTCAAAAGTAAGAAATGATGAGTACAAACATAGTTTGTCTAGATACATTTTTCATTCTATTAACAAAAGGAAAACAATGTTGTCTCAAATGCTTTTTTGAAAAACTGCTAACGATTTGATATACTCATATGAATGATTTTTCTTAGACAGCATCTTCTTTCTATGATTAGATTATGGTTGATTTAAGGTTTATAACCATGAAATAGAATAAATGGTGTTTTTTTCTTCTTTATTCATCATTGTTACTAACATAATCTTTCTGCATGATTTGGTTATGTATATGTTTGTGTTTTCCGTCTTTAATCAGTCACAAATCATTACTTGTTTGTGCATTTGCTTTGCCAATGATATGAATGAACCCATTGTTCCATCCCAAGCCCAACAAATGTATTGTGGTCCAAGGCCAATGTACATTAAATCATTTCAGAGTTCAGAGTTCAGAGTTCTCTCTCTCTCTTTCTTCTCTCTGTGTTTCTGTCGAGCTGTCAGTCCCTCGATAATGTCAACATTCTCCTCCACCCCCCCCCCCCCCCCCGACTTTCCTTAACCTGCTAGAAGTACATCGGGTAGTTGTCTTCATATTTTTTTCTTCTGCTGTTGGTATTGAACAACGTATGGAGAAGCGAAAGGAAGCAAAGACAGTGTCAAACTATCGATACTGGCAACAAGAATATCTTGATCTATGGACAGGTCTCTTCCTTTGTCACACCATGCCTGTTCGGTGTGTGTGTGTGTTCGTGTGTGTGTGTGTTCGTGTGTGTGTGTGTGGGGTGTGTTCGTGTGTGTTCGTGTGTGTGTGTGTGTGTTCGTGTGTGTGTGTGTGTGTGTGTGTGTGTGTGTGTGTGTGTGAGTGTGTGTGTGGTGTGTGTGTGTGTGTGTGCGCGCGTTGTGTGTGTGTGTGTGTGTGTGTGTGTGTGTGTGTGTGTGTGTGTGTGTGTGCGTGCGTGTGTGTGTGTGTATGAGGGTAGGTCAGTACTTTTTGGCAGAAACTCCACAGAATCTCAGTACACACACCGACACAGACATACACAGAGACATACACAGACACAGCAACACACACATACACACACACACACACATTCACTCACTCACTCACTCACTTTCCCTCTCTCTCAATAAAAGACTCTCTCTCTCTCTTTCTTTCTCACTTACTTTTCACTCTCTCTCTCTGTCTCTCTCTCTCTCCCTCCCTTTCTCCACTCTCTCTATTTCTCTCTATCTCACTCTCTCTTTCCTCTCTCCACCCCCCCCCCCCTCTCTCTCTCTCTATCTCCCTCGCGCCCCCCCCCTCCCTCCATCCCCACTCTCTCTCTCTATCTCTTTCTCTCTCCATCAATCATTCAGTAATGACATGTCAACACTTTCCTGACGAAGAACAGCATCTTAAAAAATCAGAGGGTTTTCTTTTTTTTGTTCAGGTGGGGAAAAAACCCTGCACACAATTTTTTTTTCTTCAAAAACCCACCCTAGTTTGCAGATGATGGCGTTCTAAGCACCAAAAATACCACGATCTATTATCAGCAGTTTCACTACATTTTTATCACACCTTCCAAGATCTCCTATGTGTGCAGAACTCAGTGGAAAAAACAAGCAGAACTTGAACATCAACAGAAACGTATGTCTATCTACTTAGAAGATTCGTAAAAAAGCCTCTCCCTATTTTAACCCTCTGACGCTATTGATATTTGACATAGTGATTCCACGACTCCTTGGAATTTTTATTCTTTTTCTACTTCTTTCTTCTTCTTCTTTCTTCTTGTTCTTGTTCTTCTTGTTCTTCTTCGCAATTCTTGTTCTTCTTCGCAATTCTTTTTCTTTCCAACTCTTCTTTGCAATTCTTCTTTGCAATTCTTCCTGTGCTTCTTCTTCTTATTCTGAATTATTCCTTGCTCTTCTTCTTCGCAATTCTTATTAGCAATTCTTCTACTTCGCAATTCTTCTTTTTCGCAATTCTTCGACTTCTTCTTCGCAATTCTTCTTCGCAATTTTTCTTCGCAATTCTTCGCAATTGTTCGTCTTCGCAATTTTTATTCTTCTTAATTCTTCTTCGCTTTTCTTCTTCTTAATTCTTCTTCGCAAATCGTCTTCTTTTTCGCAATTCTTCTTCTTCTCATTTCTTCTTCGCTCTTCTTCTTAGGAGTCCTTCTTCGCAATTCTTCGCAAATTTCTTCTTCAACTTCTTCATCGTCTTCTTCATCACATCATCATCATCATTTTCTTCTTCTTCCCCCTCTTCCTTTTCCTCTAATTCTTCTTCTTCGCAATTCTTCGCAATTCTTTTTCTTCGCAATTCTTCTTCTTTGCAATTCTTCTTCCTCGCAATTTTTCTTCTTTCTCGCAATTCTTCTCCTCCTCCTCCCCTCCTCCTTCTTCTTCTTCTTCTTCTTCTTCTTCTCCTTCTTCTCCTTCTTCTTCTTTTTCGCCTTCTTCTTCTTAATTCTTCACCCTCTTCTTATTATTCGTCGTCGTCGAACGCACAGACAGCAACTATTATTGACTGTCATATGAACCTAAATGCGTCACGCTGCCGTTAAGCGCCTCGCAAGTTAGGCCCAGCGCATCCTACTTCGGCAGTGGATAGAACTATTATCCTTTTAAGTCCTCCTTGGAAAAGAGAGAGAAGGCTTGGAGAATGGACCATGTAGGGATAAAGTAGACACAGAGGAGGTGACAAGAAGAAAAAGAAACAAGGCAGATACCAAAAAAAGAAGGATAGAAAAGAGGGAAATGCTAGCGTAGATTTTCCAGAAGGTGGGGATGCTATTTATACTGAAAAGCTCCCGGTACCCCCACGGGGGGGAGGGGGGGGGGTTGTTCGGTATGAAATCAGCAATTTGGTTGAGCTGAACAAATTTATTGTAAAGTATGCAAAAATACTTTTTGTTTCTTATATAAAACTGTTTCCCTGCTGCTGAACAATCTTCAGCATATCTTTTGATGCTAAATAGAGTTTTATAGTATCAAAGATTGAGGTACTGCACGCACGCGCATGTGTGTGTCTGTGTGTGTGTGATGTACGTGCGTGCGTGTTGTGTGTGGTGTGTTGTGTTGTGTGTGTGTGCGTGTGCGTGCGGGGCGTGCGTGTGTGTGTGTATGTGCGCGCGTATGTACGTGGATGTATGTGTGTGTATGTGTGCGAGTGCATGTGTATGTATGTATGTATGTATGTGTATGTGTGTGTCTGTGCGTGTGCATGTGTACGCGCTCGTATGTATATTTGTGTAAAAGCACCCTGTCCTTTGCGCGCACACACACACACACACACACACACATAACAGTCACAATCGCACAAATCCACCTTAAACATCACCCATATTTTCCCATATCTCTGGATATCAATTGTATCATTTTCGTGGAGGGCCACACACAAACCAGGCCTCTGCTTCATGCATATTCATACTGTGTAGGAAAGAGATACTCTGAAACACCAAAGAAAAAGATCTTTTATTGCGTGCCATGATCACTCAGTGAGTGGCTTCTGAAACCTTCTTTAGAAGAAAAGAAAAAACAAAACAAAACTTCCTTTTTAAAAATAATTATTTTCTGCTTACTATGTCTTTGGCTTTCTTGTGATCCTTTACTACAATTCTGTTGGGTTTTTTTCATCTTTTATGTGTCGATAATTATTTTTTTCCATATGAAGACACTCTTGACTTAAAGGAAAAAAATCCCCGCAAACTAAAGTGGTACGGGCACGTCATACGAACATCTGGACTGGCCAAGACTGTCCTACAACAGGGAACAGTACAAGGAGGGAGAGACGAAGAGGCAGACAACAGAGAAAATGATAGGAAGACAACATCAGAGAGTGGAGGACTGGTAGCCTTGAGTGGATCGATTTGCTACGGAAAGCAGAGGATCGCGAGGAGTGGAGGAAGCTGTTGCAAAATCTTCAGTGGTCTACGGGGAAAAAGGGGTAGGTTTAAGGTGAAAAAGTGTAAAAGAAAAGCAAAAGTCATTTGTTTTGTTTTGTTTGTTTTATTTGTACCACTTCAGTCACGGCAGATTTTTCTTTCGTGAAATTCGGGCTGCTCTCCCGGGAGGGGGCGCCTCGCCACAAGAGCAGCGCCACCCATTTCTTTTTCCTGTCTGCAACAGAATTTGTATCCTATCAGAGTGACTTTTTTCCTTACAGAATTTTGCCAGGGACAACTCTCTTATTGCCGTGGGTTCTTCTTTTACGTGCACTATATAATTATGTGCAACACACAGGAAACCCCGGTTTATCGTCTCATCCGAAGACTAGCGCCCAGACCACCACTCATGATCTAATGGATGGAGGAAAAGTTTCGGGTCCAAACGGGATGAAAATGAAAGTCTGTGGGAGGTTTCTATGTACGGTTATCATTGACTGTGTCTGTGCCATCTGATGATGGTTTGGGGTTGTTTTCTCTTTTGCTGAATATTCGTATTGTTGCTGGAGGTTTTTTCCCCCCAAACATGCTGTGTCAGGTCTTTAACTGTGGCTTAAAGACGGAAAAGGCGTGAAGGATGTTTATCTCATTGAGTTGTCTCCACCTACGTCTTTCCCCTTTGGTCTCTTCCTTCCCTTTCTCCTCCCCTCCCCCTCCCTTCTCTCGCTCTCTTCTCTTTCTCTGTCTGTCTGTCTGTCTGTCTCTCCGTGCTTGTGTGTGTATGTGTGTTTTGTGTGGGGGGGGGGGGTGTGGGGGGGTGGGTGTCGGTGTTTTGTGTGTGCGTGTGGTGTGTGGGTGCGTGCGTGTGGGAGTGTGTGGTGTTGTGTGTGTTGTGTTTTGTGTGTTTTGTGTGTGTGAGGTGTGTGGTTTTGGGGCGCGCGTGGGTGGGTGCGTGCGTGTGAATGTTTTCAAACTTTTTTTTTCAGATGGTACATTGAATAAGCAGTGCATTTGCTTTTTGTCATCAAGCCATCTATCTAAAGAAAAAAAGCGAGAAAAAAAGTTAATGCAAATGCAGACATAGATTAAAAAAACCTAATCAATGGTAAACCATATCGTGCGTACGGCGTGCTTGTGTGTGGTGTGTGTGTGTTTTGTGTGTGGGGTGTGTGTGTGGTGTGTGGTGGTTTTGTGTGTGTGGTGTGTGTATGTTTACCCCCCCCCCCCCCCACCACCAAACCCCACCTTCCGTCAATTAATCAATAACGCTAATTATATGCCAGCATCATCTTCCCCACTTTCCTTGACATGCTAGCAACCTCCCCCCCGTCCCCCCCCCCCCCCTCTTGCACCACCCCCCACCCCCACCCTCTGCCCTTTTTATTAATTTAGTAATAAACACACACACACACCCCAAAACCCCACACACACACACACACACACACACACACACACACACACACACACACACACACAGATACACGCTAGAAGAAAAAGACAGACACAAATCTAGTTTTTCTGCAGTACTGTCGATCTAAGCGCCCCAAACTAACCCCACGCTCTATAAAGCAGTTCCTCGCTGTTGACACCTTTCCAAGCTCTGGGATTGGAACTGAAACCCAGAAGAAAAAATCCAGCAGAAACTGAGTAAAACCAATAAAAAAAAAGGG
>JAQIHA010001109.1:2500-12196 GCA_028751875.1 Rapana venosa
GAAAAACATGGGAGAAACAACGACCCAGGAAGACCACAAATTATACTACAGTGGAAAACAGGATAAACATGAACACGGCGTGGGGTTTCTCGTTCACAAAGACACCGTGAACACCGTCATGAGCTGTCAGCCTGTGTCCAGCAGACTTATTACCATCCGCCTGAGAGCAACCCCCTTTAACATAACTATAGTACAGGCATACGCCCCTACATCAGACTGCACAGATGAAGCCGTAGAAGAATTTTATGACCAGCTACAAGAGGTTCTGAATCAAACACCCAAGAAAGACATCCTCGTTGTGCAAGGTGACTGGAACGCCAAGGTAGGAGAAGATGCATGGAAAGATTGGGAGGGCGTTTGTGGGCCACATTGTAATAACCAATCAAATGAAAGAGGCTTGAGACTCCTGGAGTTTGCCAGTAACAACCACCTCCAGCTAGTGAATACACTTGGCCCACACAAGAAATCCAGAAAATGGACATGGCATAGCCCAAATGGAGAACACCACAACCAAATAGATTACATCATGGTGAAAAGACGGTTTCAGTCTAGCGTTAACATCGCACAGACACGAAGTTTTCCAGGAGCAGACATAGGGAGTGATCATGATCTTGTGATGATGACTTTCCGACTACGTCTAAAGAAAATCCACAAGCGGAACAACATCAGGATCAAATTTGACCTCGAGAAGCTGAAGGACCCAGAGGTATTAGAAATTTTTCAAGCAAGGATAGGTGGAAAGTTTGCAGCACTCACTTTGATAGACTCAGACATAGATACACTGACGAATAGTTTCAATACAGCAGTGACTGAAACAGCAAACGAGCTTCTTGGCAAACACCTACCAGTCAAAAAACCATGGGTCACACCTAACATCCTACAACTATGCGACAAGCGTAGAGAGTTGAAGAAAAAGAAAAATGAAACAAAAGAAAGAGCAGAACAATATAGGGCAGTCAACAAAAGAATCAGGAAGTCCATGACGGAGGCAAAAGAGAAATGGATCAGTGAACAGTGCCAAGACATTGAAGAAAACATCAAGAAAAACAATAGCAAGAAAGCATATCAGCTGGTGAAAGACCTGACTAGCACGAAACAGAGACAAGGTTTAACAATCCAAGACAAAAATGGGAAGTGTCTCACTGACGACCAGGATATTCTGAACAGATGGACAGAATACTGCTCCGACCTGTATAACTATAGAACCACAGATCCAGAAGTCCTTAATGTACCCGCTGAAAAAGGGGAAGCTGGAGGGGAAGCCATGATCAGCGCCCTACTAAGAATCTGCAACAAGATCTGGCAGACAGGAAAATGGCCAACACCATGGACACAGTCACTCATCATCACCCTCCCCAAGAAAGGAAATCTACAACAATGCCATAATTACCGCACAATCAGCCTCATATGTCACCCAAGCAAGGTCATGCTGCAGATAATATTGAATAGACTGAAGCCACAAGCAGAGACCATCATTGCTGAGGAACAAGCAGGTTTCAGAGCAGGGCGCAGCACAACAGAACAGATATTCAACCTCAGAATACTATGTGAGCGGTACCTTCAACATCAACGAGACCTTTACCACGTATTTATCGATTTTAAGAAGGCATTTGACAGGGTGTGGCATGCAGCTTTGTGGGCAACCATGAATTTGTACAGCATCAATGCAAACCTGATCAGAGTCATCAAACAGCTGTACAGCGAGGCCACCAGTGCAGTGTACTACAACAACAACATTGGAGAATGGTTTCGAACAACAGTTGGAGTAAGGCAGGGCTGTCTACTCTCACCCACTCTTTTCAACATCTTCCTTGAGAGAATCATGGCTGATGCACTGGAACATCATGAAGGATCAGTCAGCATTGGTGGCAGAACGATCACAAACCTCCGCTTCGCAGATGACATTGATGGAATAGCAGGATCAGAAAAAGAGCTTGCCAGCCTAACAGAACACTTGAATAAGGCCTCCAAAACATACGGCATGGAAATCAGTGCAGAGAAGACCAAACTGATGACTAATAACACCAACGGCATTAGCACTGATATCAGGGTTAATGACCAGAAGCTGGAAACAGTTCAAAGCTTCAAGTACCTGGGAGCCATTGTATCAGACCAGGGATCCAAGCCAGAAGTAGTATGCAGGACTGCACAGACAATAACAGCTTTGTCAAAACTAAACACCATCTGGAGAGATAAGAATATCTCACTTATCTCCAAGATCAGACTAATGCGCTCCCTTGTCATATCCATATTTCTGTATGCCTGTGAATCATGGACCCTGACTGCAGATTTGGAGAGAATAATAATAATAATAATAATATATGAAATTTATATAGCGCTGAATCTTGTAGAAAACAAACAAATCGAAGCGCTTGCACTCAATCATTTACAGGCATGCAACTCTCCTTCAACAGATTTCAAATCCATGCGCGCGCACTACGCACGCACACGCACGCACACACACACACACACACACACACACACACACACACACACACACACACACACACACACACACACCACGCACACACACACAGAACAACACTTAGAAGGTGAAAGATGTTGTTGAAAATTAGGGACAGATATGTGGGGGGAAAGTCTCAGGTAGGAAATAAGTGTGTTTTGAGGCTGGATTTGAAGGAATCAAGTGAAGGCTTTTGACGAAGTGAAAGAGGGAGGTCATTCCAGGTGGATGGACCAGAAACAGAGAAGGAGCGACGGCCAACAGTGGTTTGTTTGAATCTGGGTGTTCGAAAGCACAAAGTATCTGCGGCTGAACGAAGGGAACGAGATGGAGTGTACAGGTGAAGACAGTTACAGAGATAAGAGGGTGCAGATTTGTGGAGACATTTGAAACAGAGGGTATTGATTTTATACTCCAGTCTTTGTGAGACAGGCAACCAGTGAAGAGATCGCAGAAGAGGAGTGATGTGTTCAGATTTTTTCTTTCTTAGGACCAGTCGAGCTGCAGAGTTTTGTATGCGTTGAAGAGAGTGGATAGATGATGCTGGTAGGCCAGCCAAAAGAGAATTACAGTAGTCTAAACGTGAAAGAATGAAAGATGTGACAAGCTTAGAAGTTGCATCAGTGGACAGATACTTGCGAATCGCGCTTATGCGTCGTAATTGATAGTAGCAAGACTGGCAGGTCTGGGTGATGAATTTTTTCATAGAGAGTGTGTTGTCAAGAACTACTCCTAAATACTTCACAGAGTTGGACAAAGGAACTGACGTATTGCCGAATTCTATTGAAGTTTTTGTGATAGAGGAAAGTTTATGTTGAAGAGTACAGGCAGTGGAGATGAGATGCTTTCGGAGACTCCTTGGCATCTCCTACAAAGACCACATAAGCAACGAAAGCGTGCATAACAGAATCCAGCAAACCATTGGACCCTCTGAGAACCTTCTAACGATCGTGAAAAAGCGTAAACTTAAATGGTATGGGCATGTCACAAGATCCCAAGGAATTACAAAGACAGTTTTGCAAGGCACTGTCCAAGGAGGAAGAAGAAGAGGCAGACCAAGGAAGAGCTGGGAGGATAACATCAGCGAATGGACAGGCCTAGAACTCAACAAAACCCTGAGAAAGGCAGAACAGAGAGAGGAATGGAGGGAACTGGTTGTTGAGTCTTTGAGGGTGCCCCCACGGTCGTCAGACTACGGGACAGATAGATAGATAGATAGACAGCGTTTCAGTGTGTGTGTGTGTGTGTGTGTGTGTGTGTGTGTGTGTGTGTGTGTGTGTGTGTTGTGTGTGTGTGTGTGGTGTGTGTGGGTGTGTGTTGTGTGTGTGTGTGTGTTGTGTTTGGGGGTGTGTGGGTGTGTTGTGTGGGTGTGTGTGTGTGTGTGTGTGTTTGTGTGGTGTGGTGTGTGTGGTGTGTGTGTGGTGTGTGTGTGTGTGTGTGTGGTGTGTGTGTGTGTGGTGTGTTGTGTGGTGTGGTGTGTGGGGTGTGGTGTATGTGTGTGTGGGTGTGTGTGTGTGGGAGGGGGGTGCGTGTGTGTGTGCGTGTGTGTGTGTGTTAAAATACTTTGTAGCAACGCCTACTGTCTTGGCAAACTCCACTTTCAGTCGATAATAATAATAATAATAATAATAATAATAATAATAATAATAATAATAATAATAATAATAATAATAATAATAATAATAATAACAGTAGTAATAATAGTAATGGTAATAAAAACAAGAATGATACTACTACTACTACTACTACTACTACTACTACTACTACTACTACTACTACTACTACTACTACTACTAAACCGAAAATGATGATGATGATGATGATGATGATGATGATGATGATGATGATGATGATGATTGATGATGATGTTGGCGATGATGGCGATGTTGATGATGATGATGATATTAATAATAATGATAATAATAATAATAATAATAATAATGATGATGATATAGTAATGATAATAATAATGATGATGATGATGATGATGATGATGATGGATGATGATGATACTAATATTAATAACAATAGTAATAATAACACATGGAATTTATATAGCGCTATGCCTTGTACAATTTAAAAAAACACCACAAAACAAAGCGGTTTAAATGGATACCTGCCTCTTTAGGATCAGGGAAGGTAAAGCAGCGAGGGAGAGGAGATGGGCGCCGCCCTCAATATGCTGGCCCCTAGAGAAGCTGAGGTCTCTGACGCCTGGCTCCCCTACGACCTTGTAGGTTATGGGACTCCTTTATCTTGTTCACATCATATTCTTTATTCTTTGTGAGACAGGCAGCCAGTGGAGAGGTGAGAAAAGTGGAGTGATATGTTGGTGGGAGGTTTTTTTGTTGTTGTTGTTGTTCCCTTAGGACTAGCCGAGCTGCAGAGTTCTGTATGTGTTGAAGGCAATGGATGAATGGTAGACCAGCCTAAATTGACGACGACAACGAAAACAACAACAACAAAAACTAAAACTATTATACATAATTTAATTAAATCTTAATTTTAATTTTATTCTTTTATATCAAGAATACTGGAATAAGGACTTATATCCTTTTTTTACATATAGCCCCCGTGTGTATGCGGGTT
Organism: Rapana venosa; assembly: GCA_028751875.1. Lineage (NCBI taxonomy): Eukaryota > Metazoa > Mollusca > Gastropoda > Neogastropoda > Muricidae > Rapana > Rapana venosa. The sequence continues at coordinate 7,554 of JAQIHA010001109.1, forward strand.
TGTCAATTCTGTCATCTGTTCCCACCGGCACACAATGACCTACTCTTACGAAAAGCGAAAAAGGATTTAACGTGTGCGCAAGATGTTCTGCATGCGTTCGGCACACGGGACCTCGGTTTATAGTCTCATCCGAAGGACTTTTTGGGGGTGGTTGGTTTTTTGGGTTCCCCCCTTAAGGGAATGGCCCCGGGTGCTATTGCACGTGTTTCCCCAAAAGTATGAAAAAAAAAAACCCCGCTAAAAAAACCCCCAAAAAAACCCAAAAACCCCTTTAAAATAAAATATGAATATTTTTTTTTCAAAAAAAAAAAAAAAAAAATAAACTTTAAAAAAGTCCCAGAAAGGGGAAAACAAAAACCCCCCAAAAAACCCCCACTTTTACCCCAAACCTTTTTTTTGGGGGGGGGGGGGGGGTTTTTTTTTTTTTTTTTTGGGGGGGGGGCTCACACAAAAACATAACTTTACCACTTTGGATTTTTAAAAATTGGGGAAACCCAATTTACCCAAATAACGGAAAAAATTTCCAAAAAAAAAATAAAAATTAAAAAAAAAATTTTTAAAAAATTTTTTTAAAAATTTAAAGGAAAACCCACAAAAAAAAACATATCCCCTTCCCCGGGCCCCGCTTTTTCCCCCCCCCCCCCCCCCCCCTCCCCCCTTCCCCCCTCCCCCCCCCCCCCTTTCCTTCTCCCCTTCCCCCCCCCTCCCCCTTCTCCCCCTTTTTCCCCCCCCTTTTTTTCCCCCTTTTTTCCCTTTCCTCCCCCCTTTTTTCCCTTTAAAATTCTTCTTCTTGGGAATTTCCTCTCTTCCTTCCTTTCCTTTTTCTTCCTCTCATTCCTTTTTCCTTTTTTTTCTTCTTCTTTTTTCTCCCTTTTCTCTCCTCTCTTCTTTCTTTCTTCCCCCTTTCCTCTTCCTCCTTCTCTCATCTCGGTCTTTTTTCTGTTTTTTTTTTTTTTCTTTTGGGTTTCTCCCCCCGTTCCCTTTTTTGGGGGCAAACCGTTTTTTAAAAAAAAAATTTTTATTGAAAAATTTTGTAAATTTCTTCCATCTGATTCCTTTTGGGGTTTTTTTTAAAAATTATTACAAAAATTTTTTTTTGTCCCAGCCCCTTTCCTCCCCCCTTAAAATTTCCCTTTATAAATAAATTTTGCCATTCTTGTTGCCCCGTCTCTTCTGCTGTCGGGGCCCCCTTCTTTTTTTTTTTCTTTTCCCCTTCTTTTTTCCCTCCCCTCCTCTCTCCCTTCCTCCTCTCTCTCCTCCCTCTCTCTCCCCTTTCTCCTCTCCCCTTCTCTCTCTCCCCTTGGGTCTTCCAAAACCCCCGGGAAACCGGGAAAAAAGGCCACTTAATTTTCCCCCTTTTTTGGGGAAAAAGGTAGGGGGGGGGAAAAATACAAAATTTAAAAACCCCGTACACACGGGGAAGGATTGAAAAAAAAAGCGCATGAACGCTTTTTTTTCCCTTATCCCGATAAAAAATAATAAATAAATAAACAATCAAATGTCTCTGATATCGTCTATCTGTCTATCTGTCCTGTCTGTCCCCTTTTTTCTCTCTCCCCCTTTTCTCTTTTCTCCTCTCTCTCCCCCCACCCCCCCCTCTCTCTCTCTCTTCTTCTGTCCTGTCTGTTCTGTCTCGTTTTTAGTAGTTTCGTGTTTTGTGCATTCAGAATTTCCAAAGGGCTGTCAGGTTTAGCCTTGTTAAAGAAATGGTACTACGTTACATCCAAGGCACATCAAATTTGGGCCCAAAAATAAAACAACTCTTTTTCTATGCCGTGGAAAGAGAGAGGAGAGAGAAGAGGAGAGAAAGAAGAGAGAGAGAGAGAAGAGAGAGAAGAGAGAGAGAGAGGAGATAGATTAAAAAAGAGAGTCTCTTTGTGTTGTGTGTGGGTGTGGTGTTGTGTGTGTGGTGTGTGTGTGTTGTGTGTGTGTGTGAGGGAGAAGAGAGAAAGAGAGAGAGGTAGGGAGAGCTAAGAGAAAAACTCTTTGTGTTTGTGTGTTGTGTGTGTTGAAAGAGAAAGAGAGGAGAGAGAGACATCCTTTTTGTGTGTGCGGGTTAAAAAAAAAAAATTATCTATTTTTTACTTTTTATTTATTAATCAGATAATGGGAAAAAACATTTTGTGTGGTGTGTGTGTGTGTGTGTGGTGTGGTGTGTTGGTGGTGTGGTGTGTTTGTGGGGGGGAAAAGAGAGGAGAGAGAGAGAGAAGAGAGAGAGGAGAGAGAGAGATAGATAAGAAAGTCTTTTGTGTTTGTGTGGTTTTTATTTTATTTATATCATTTTTACTTTTTCTTCTTTTATATCGAGGTAAGGAATAAGCACTCGTGTGCTTTTTTACATCCATCCCCCCTGTGAACGGTATTTTAAATTTTTTCATCTTTTTTCCCCGGCACACAATGGCCCATTCTTCCGAAAAGCGGAAAAAAATTTATCGTGGCCAAAATTTCTGCGTGCGTTCGAACACGGGGCCCGGTTTTTATCTCATCCAAGATGTTTATGTGTGTGTTTGTGGTGGTGTGTGTGTGTGTGTGTTTGTTTTGTGTTTTTTGTGTTGTTTTGGTATTGTGAGTTGTTGTATGTGTGTTTTTTATGTGTTTTTTGTTTTATGTGGTTTTTTTTTTGGTTGTTTAAGTGTGTGATTTATTTGGGCTAAGATGGGTGTGTTTTTGGTGGTGTGGTTGTGTGTGTGTGGTTGTGTGTTGTGTGTGGTGTGGTGTGTGTGGGTGTGTGGGTCATCGTGCGGGTGCGTGTTTGTGTGTTTACCTTTTAGGTCTGTGCACAAATAAAAGGGAAAAAATACAAAGAAATTATGGGGGGGACCCCGGGTTGGGGGGGGGGGGGGGGGCTTTTCAAAAAATTTTTCCAACAGGCTTTTTTAAATAAACAACTAACTATTTCCAAGATAACCACATTATCGTCCAAAAATTGTTCAATGACATATTTGAAATCTTTTCTACAACTGAAGCTGTGTGTAATTTGTGAGTGTGTGTAATTGTGTGTGTGTGTTTGTGTGCGTGCGTGTGTTGCTGTGTGTGTATTTGTGTGTGTGTGTGTGTGTGCGTGCGTGCGCGCGTGTGTGTGTGTTTCTTCGTGTGTGCGTGCGTGCGCGCGCGTGTGTGTGCTGTGTGTGTGTTTCTGTGTGTGCGTACATGCGTGCGTGCGTGTGTGTGTGTGTGTGTGTGTGTGTGTATTGCTCCTGTCATACAAAGAATGGTGAAGTAAAATACGCCTGGCTGCACAAGCTTGTCCTTGACTCACAATGGTTTTCTTGTAAACACTCACACACAACCGCCTCGAATTTTCAACAAAAAGAGGCTTAGTGCATAGCTATTAACTTCATGTTTTGTTCTATACCTCTCCCTGTTGTTTCTGAGAGAGCATATCTGGCCATTATTTGTACAGATGCTACTACCTTGCACAAGTCCAGGCCAGGCTCTCTCTCTCTCTCTCAAGTCAAGTCAAGTCAAATTTTTATTTCCAGATGGTACATTGAATAACCAATGCATTTGCTTTGTTTTCATCAAGCCATCTATCTAAGACCAAAAATTTCTTAATGATTATACTGTAATACTACATTATGACAACCATTACCAATAAATTAAACCAGTAAAAGGAGGAAAAGCGATAAAATAATACATCGGAATATACAAAGTACACACATATACATACACACGCACACACATACTCATACACACCTGCGCGCGTTCGCGCACGCGTACACATAAACACTTAGATAAAGACTGTTTTAAGAATTAAAAAAGATAAAATCATAAAACGTCAAGACAAACAAATTACTTCACCTACTATATCCTCTCTCTGTCTCTCTCTCTCGTCAAAGTCAAAGTCAAAGTCAAACTTTTATTTCAGATGGTACATTGAATAAGCAGTGCATTTGCTTTTTTTCATCAAGCCATCACGTGTGTGTATGTGTGTGTGTGTGTGTGTGTGTGAGTGTGTGTGGGCGTGCGTGTGTCCTGTTTAACAAAAAAATTAACAATGGGTGAAGAAAAAAAATCCCTTGAGCTGTTCGAGTCTGCTTTTGAATCACAATGGTTTGCTTTCAAACACTGCCACACACACACACACGCACACACATTTGTATAGATAAATCAAGTGACATAATCACAGTTGATATCTGTCAAGCAGATATCATCAAATACGTGTATGAATCTTTTAAGAAAAGAGAAAATGAGAGGTAAAATGCAACATGCTTTAGTGTACATCGATTTGAGCCAAAGAGATGATTATAACTGATGTTTTGCTTGTTTTGTTGTTGTGTCAAATAAGTCTACTTGACCTAAATGGCAATAAAATATTCTGAATCTGAAATCTTAATCTGAAAAATCTCAATCATACACACACACACATACACACACGAGCGCACGCGCGAAACCACTTCATAAGGTCTAGGCTTAGCTGCACACTTCTGCTAGCAAGTGTATAGACTCTATTTTTAGGCACACCCATCCTTGTCCTGTGTGTGTGTGTGTTGAGATTGTTGTTAAGGCTATACCAGTGGGGATGTGTTAGGAAGTGTGTGTGAGTGTCCGTGTTGTATTCTGGTGTCTCAAAACATATTATGGGAATAATTACCTAAAGGAAAAAGCAAACTCTAGAGGTAAGTTGATGTGCCCCCTTTTTG
>JAQIHA010000111.1:0-12500 GCA_028751875.1 Rapana venosa
AGATAACGTCATTTATTGGCAAAGCCCTACGCCTCCGCCTCTCTCATTTCCATGAATGCTTTCTTGGCTAGCAAGGAGACACGATAGCCTAGTGGTCAGAACATTGCTCTGGCCATCTGACGACCCGAGTTTGAATCCCGTTCAAGGTGATTTTTTTCCCCTGGAGTTCACATCAGTGCCGACTCCACTCTCGTCAAAAGTCCTTCGGATGAGACTATAAACGAGGTCCTGTGTGCGAACGCACGCAGAACATCTTGCACACACGTTAAATCCTGTTCCCCTTTTCTAAAGAGTAGACCATTGTGTGCTGGTGAGAACAGAATCTGATGACAAAATTTGCAAAAACCGCATTCTCACGGGGACTAGGAGTAAAAATTAAAAAAAAGAACACAAGAGCTTATTTGATTATCCTCGATATAAAAGCATAAATCAATCAATAAAATATGATCATCATCCCCCGAGTTTGTGACATCCCCCTCCCTATTTTATGCAGTTCCCATTCTTTGTCATTGTGGTGAAAAGTATGATGATGTAAATTCAGAAGCTTTAGATAATCTGGTTTTCAGGCCAAAGTCTCCGCCTTAGAGGTTGGGGCAACTGGGTTTGTACAATGTGTGGTGTCTCTAAGTGATTTCATGTCACTAACTGGACTAAGATTGTCTCTCTCCAAAAGTCCTTCGGATGAGACTATAAACCGAGGTCCCCTGTGCGTACGCACGCAGAACATTTTACGTATACGTTAAATCCTGTTCCGCTTTTCGTAAGAGTAGGCCATTGTGTGCCGGTGGGAACAGATGACAATTTACAAAACCGCAAACACGCGGGGAATAGATGTAAAAAAAAGCACATAAGTTCTTAATCCATTATCCTCTATATAAAAGAATAAAATATAAAAAAATAAATAAATAAAAATAAATAAATTACCATGAGGTGAATGGACATTCAACAAAACAAAAAACAAACTGGACCAAGATTTTCAACTGCACAAACCCAGTCCAAACGTAACTGGAAACTATCTTAAACTGCTTAGCACATAGGTTTTTGTTGCTGTTTTTACCAACACACGTGAAAAACACGACAGAAAAATCATGGCAATAAGAAAATCAAACATTAAAGAAATAAGACATCATCAGAGACTGTGATCATAAAACTGAGTACTCCCTAACTTTCCCAGGTAAAAAATCTGTTGTTTTTATCTTATTCGTACAACTCACAAAAAAAACAATAGGGATTGTCCCCTACGACCACTTAGGTTGTGGGACTCCTTTACCTTTACCTTTACTTAGCAACCTACCTTGTGAAGGAAAGGGGGAGGTAAACAGTTTCCACAGGAAGTTTCTAGACCGGGAGAGGAGAGTGCTTTTTCCCCCTCTCCTGTGAGCCTGTCCACTTTAGGACACCCACCTCTTAACGACACAGCATTCGTGCAATTGTTTTTTTTTCTTCCAAGAGAAAAACCACCCCCTCTCGATTCTTTTGTCCACTGATTTTGAATGTCCTTTTATGTTAGCTTGGCTTTAGGGGCTTCTCCCAGCACTCCCCCCCCCCTCACTCCCCGCCCCCTCCCCACCCCTCTTCTCCTTCATCGTCTCTGTGTCTCTTTGTCGTGTGGCTGGCTGGATGGCTGTCTCTCTCTCTCTGTCTCTGTCTCTCTCTCTCTCTATCTCTCTGTCTCTCCTTTCTTCTCTCCTTTCTCTCTCTCCTTTCTCTCTCTCCTCTCTCGCTCTCCCCCCCCCCTCTCCTTTCTCTCTCTCCTTTCCTCTCTCTCTCTCTCTCTCTCCTTTCTTTCTTTCTGTTCTCTCTCTCTCTCTCTCTCTCTCTCTCTCTCTCTCTCTCTCTCTCTCTCTCTCTCTCTCTCTCTCTCCCCCACTCTCTCTCTATCTCTCTCCCCCCTCTCTCCCTCTCTCTCTCTCCCCTTTCTCTCTCTTCTTCTCTCTCTCTCTCTCCTTCTCTCTCCTTTCTCTCTTCTCCTCTCTCTCTCTCTCTCTCTCTCTCTCCTTCTCTCCTCTCTCTCTCTCTCTCTTCTCTCTCTCTCTCTCCTTGTTCTTGTTCTGACCACAAGGAGCTCATGAATGTCGGAGCGCCCTGCACTGCTACTGGGTCGCTTTGATGGTGTTCACTGGCGCCTGTTCTGAGCTAACATACGCAGGACACTCCCTGCTAAGCCCTCTACCTGACAATAAAATAGCTTAGTTGTCGGAGCCAGACTGATGATACGCTTACCCGAGATGGTGACCACCACAGCGTTCCTCCAACGACCCCCCCCTCTCCCCCCACCACTACCCCAACCCCGAACCTCCAATCCCGAAGGCTTTGACACAAACTCACCACAGGCACAGAAGTGTATGGGCAAACCAAATATGAGGTCACTATGAGGCCAGAGCAACCGGGACCACCGAATCGGATGCAATTTTCTTGTATTGCAATGATGATCAAGGGAGAACAGGCTGATGCAGTGATGCTGCCATGGAAGTGCATGTACTTTGAGACTACTTGACAGGGCTGTACTCTACGCTTACTATCGTAATAAATTATATCCCCGCGTCAAACCGGGACAGCGAGATACAGACACCTGCAGTGTTGGTAATTGGAGCAACACTCTCAAAATCGCATCCGTAAAGTGGATGAAACTCTACTGTGTGGTCCCAAGTCTTCCCACTGAGCCCACAGCACACTCACTCTGGCTAGGAGCCGGCCAGGGTCCGAAGAATCCCTAATGACACTTATAAGAGTCGAACTCGCGACCTTCCAGCCAGTAACCCAAGGCGCTAACCACTATGCCACGCAGGCTGGTGGTCCTATAATTAATATTTGAAAACAGATAAAATTATACCCGCAAACTTTTCATCGGTGCATACTTAATAATCTCACAGTGATTCTTAGGTAGGATAAGTGAGTCAGAGGCCATACTCTGGATATCCCCTCCCCAAGGTGTTAGTATGGGAAGTATGCAACAGTAGCAGCAGCTGCAGCAGTAACAGCAACAATAGCAGCAACAGCAGCAGCAGCAGCAACAACAGCAGCAGCCCCAGCAGCAACAGCAACAATAATAACAAACTACATGGGTGGCTGCCTTCTCGGCTGCTTGTTCACTTCATTGGGTTGCTCTTTTGCTTGGTTGCGTGGTTAGGTTTTTATTTTCCTCCCAGATTCCTTGAGGTAAAAGGTCCATTCTTAATTTTTCCTTTTTTTGGGGGGGGTCCCCAATCGGCAAGTGTCAATAAAGTGTGTCCGCTTAATCGTTCACCTCGTTTGTCTCTTCTTCCTTCTTCTTCTCTTCCTCTTCTTCTCCTCTTTCTCCTCCTCTTCTTCCTCTTTCTCCTCTTCCTCATCCTCTTCCTCCTCCACTTCCCCTTCATCATCTCCTCCCCACTCTCATTCTTTTTCCTCCTCATCTTTCCCCTCCTTGCTCTTCTTCTTCTGTTATTGTACCTCTTTTTCTGTCTTTCTTCTTTCTTTGACTTCCTTCTCTTGCTCTCTTATCTCTTCTCCTCCTATTCCTCTACTTTCCTATCCTTCTCTTCCTCCTTTTCTATCTATCATTATTTCTCTCCTCCCCAACTCCCCCTTCTCTTTCTATAGCTTACGTTCCTCTTTTTTTCAATCACTATTTCCTCCTTCCCTTCTCCTCCTCTTCTCCTATCGCTTCTATTCTCCTTTTCTATTCTATCTATCACTATTTCTCCTCCTCTCCTCTTCCTCCTATCGCTTCTGTTTCTCTTTGTTCTATCACTATTCCTCCTCCTCTTCTTTCGTTTCTCTTCACTTCTCTGTTTCTTGTAGTACTATTCCTCCTCCTTCTCCTCCTCCACCTCCTCCATCGCTTCTCTTCCTCTCCCTTTTCCTCCTCTTTCTCCTATTCGTCTATCTCCTCCTCCTCTTCTCTTCCTCCTTCTTCCTATCGCTTATCTTTCTCCTTTTTTTTTCTATCCTTTCCCATCTTCCTCTTCCTCTCCTCCTCTATCTCTCTCTCCTTCCTTCTTTTCTTCTCCTCCTTTTCCTCCTCCTCCTCTCTTCTCTTCCTCCTCTCCTATGCTCTTATCTTCCTCCTTCTCCACTTTCTTTCTTTCACTCCTTCCTCCTCTTTCCTCCTCCTCTCCCTCCTCCCCTCTCTTCCTCTCTCCTCCTATCTTCCTTCTCTTCCATTTCTTTCTTTCACTCCTCTCTCCCTCCTCCTCTTCCCTACCTCCTCCTCCTCCTCTCTTCCTCTTACTCACTCTCTTTCACCATCGTCTTCTCCCTTCTTCTTTCTCCTCTAATGTTTAATTAGAACTGTCAGTCCATTCTCACTACCCTCACACCATCATCTTATTTACTCATTTACCGTTCACTTTCATACCTTCGTCCTGGACTACTTACAACTTCTCTTTCACTCGAACTGATGAATTTAAAAAAAACGACTATGAGGTTTTCCCTTTTCTCGATATCCAAGCTGGAATAGAAATAGAAAGTAAAGTACTGAAGAGTACACCAGATTACAGGTTAACCGTTCCAACTTGTGGAGATAGGCAATTGCGTGACGGGGGAACGGAGACAGAAGAGATGACAAAAGATGAAAGGAACTGGAGAATAAGAAGAAAAGACAGCACATGAGTGTTACCACATCTGAAATAGAACGAAAGAAAAAAGAAAAGAAAACAGAAATACATAATACAGGTTTGGGACTAACTTGCTGACATGCAATTTGTTTCGGACTGGGGAGAGAGAGGAGGAGGGAGAGAGAGAGAGAGAGAGGAGAGAGAGAGAGAGAGAGAGAGGAGAGAGAGACAGACAGACAGACAGACAGACAGACAGACAGACAGACAGACAGAAAGGCAGACAGACGGGCGGACGGATAGACAGACAGACAGACAGGGAGAGAGAGAGAGCGAGGGAGGAGGAGGAGAGAGAGAGAGAGAGAGAGAGAGAGAGAGAGAGAGAGAGAGAAGAGAAGAAGACAGACAGACAGACAGACAGACAGACGGACGGATGGACAGACAGGCAGACAGAGAGAGAGAGAGAGAGGAGGAAGGAAGAGAGAGAGGAGAGAGAGAGAGAGAAGAGAGAGAAGAGAAGAGAGAGAGAGAGGAGAGAGAGAGAGAAGAGAGACAGATACAGAAACAGAGAGAGAAAGTTAGACAGACAGTCAGACAACAGAAGAGAGAGAAAGACAGACAGACGAGACAGACAGACAGACAGAGAGACATACAGACAGACAGACGGACGGAAGATAGACAGACAGACAGACAGACAGCAGCAGACAGGGAGATAGAGAGCGAGGAGGGAGAGAGAGAAGAGAGAGAGAGTAGACAGCAGTCAGACAGACATAGACAGAGAAAGAAGAGAGACAGAAGAGACAGAGAGACGACACAGAGAGAAGGAGAGAGAGAGAGAGAGGAGAGAGAGAGAGAGAGAGAGAGAGAAACAGACGGACAGACGAAGGGATGGAACACACACACACACACACACACACTGAGAGTAAAGCAAAGGGAAATTACTTAAAATCCAAACCAAGCAACCACCATTCCCCCCCTCCCGCCTCCGCCCACCTCCCTTCCCGCCCCCCCCACCCACCCCACCCCCGCCTTCCGCCCACCCCCCACTCTCTACCCCTACCCAATCCCCGAAAAAAAATTGGGACTACTACAACCAGATGCATCTGACACATTTCGCAATCAGTAATGTATGCAAACCAGACAGCCACCATGGCGCAGTGGTTAGCACCTTTAGGTTACGGACTGGAAGGTCGCGGGTTCGAATCCCATAAGAGTCATAGGGATTTTTCGGACTCCGGCCAACTCTTACTCAGAGTGAGTGTGCTGTGGGCTCAGTGGGAAGACTGGGACCACACATCAAAGCTTCATCCATTTAACGGTTTCGGTTTGGTGTGTTTTTCCTAATTACCTTGACCAACATCCCAGGGGTCGTTTCCTGGGCCCCCGGGTTGACGGGGGATATTTTTATGATAGTAAGCTTTTTAGGGGTTACAACCCGTCAAGTGGGTGCCCAAAAAAATTGTTGAATTTTCTATGGCAGCATCATTGGGGTTAATTTCATTATCATTAAACATCATGCAAAAAAAAAAACAAAAAACTGATGGGGTGGTCCATTGTTTTGGGGCTCATGGAAACTCAGTTTGGGTTTTGCCCTTACACTTCTATCCCTTTGGGGGTTTTAAGTAAAAAACCCTTTTGGGGGTTGGAGGGTGGGGGGGGAAACGGCCCTTTTGGGGGGGGCTTTGTGATGGTTGCCACCTGGGTGGGAAAAACTCACCCCTGTCTGGCTCCGAAAAACTGACCAAAATTTTGTCCTTGGTGGGGAAAGCTTTTTTAGGTGGTGTTCTGCGTATTTACCCTCGAACAGCTACCATGAACACCCCCAAAAAGTGCCCCAAAGCAGCATGCAGGGCCCGTTTTGGCTGGGGGCCCCCTTGGTAAACTGAATTGCCCGGGGCTTCCTGTGGATTTTCGACCCTGAAAATAGGGAAAACCAAAAACCGAATCTGGGTATGGCTGTGGGGGGGAGATTGAACGAGCGGAGGGGGGAACGGGGAGGTTTGGAACGTCACTGAAGATAAAGGCAGCAAAAAAAAGTTTGAAAACCCTTTTCCAAGGGTTTTTTTAGAATAAAAGGGTGGTGTGTGTGTATTGTGGGGGGGGGGGAGGGTTACCCTAGTGGTTAAAAAACGCTGCTTTTCGGATTTGGGGGCCCAGGATCAAAACCATCACAAAGGGGGCCACCCGTTTTGAGAAATTGTTCCCCGGGGGTTTAAACTTCGGTATTGTTCTCCATCCCCGAAAGTTCTTCAAAAATTATTTTAAATTTACTTAAGCGCCCAAAATTCGTGTGCAAACGAAACCCAGAACACCGGCACATTTCTTTTGAAGACCAGTTCCCCCTTTGGGAAGATTAGACCATTTCGGCTGGAAGGAAAAAATTTCCAATTTTTTGGCGGGGTTTAGAAAGAATGTGCCGGGTGTTGTTTCAGATACAATTCCCGAAGTGGGGAATTTGCAGCTATTTTAAATGGGAAGTAACATTTGCGTATGAATTATCGAACAGGGGGGTGAAATTCAGAGACGGGGGGGGAGGGGGGGGGGAAGGGGGTTGGAGAAGAAGAAGAACCCAAGAATACTTTCGGGGCTGTGTTTCCACTTTGGGTTTTAGAGGTTTTTATGTTTTCACGGGACCCTTTTTTTCCCTTTCCCTTTCCCCCCCCTTCCTTCCTTTCTTCCCCCCTTTCATTCATTCTTTCATTCATTTAATTTAAACCCTGCATCCATTCATTAAACCACCACCCAAACCCCAATCCATCCATCCATTAACCCAATCCTTTAAATTCCCCCTTTTTTATTCATTCATTGTTTATCCCCACCTTTTAAATTTTTATTCTTTTTCATTCCCATAAACCCAACCATCCATCCCCCCAAAATCAAGCTTGCATTCGGCCAGTCAGTCAGCCCATTTTGACATTTTTTAGTGCTAAAGGGAAAAAATTTCCCACAGAAAAAAATCCAGTATTCATATTTTTGCTCTTTCCCCAGCTTTAAAACCCTGGGGGTCCCCCAAAAACCCATCGGCTTTTTAAATCCCCCCTGGGAATCCCCGTGAGTTTGGGAAAGTTTACACCGGGATAGAAGTTTTTGCGGCATGACTGGGGTTTGGAATTTTACCGCGCCACAGAGGCAGCCCTACTCCGACTTCAGATTTTTTGGGTTTTTTCCTTTTAAAAGAGGTGCGCAGGTTTTGGGTTAAGTTAGCCCTTAAAAGGGAAATTTCCGCTGGGGCCTTAAATGAAATCACACTATTTTTTTAAAAAAGCGTTTTTTGCCCCTGAAGTAAAACCTTTTCCCAACATAAATTTTAAAAACTTTTTCCAAGTGGGCCTCTACACTTAATGCCCCTTCAAAAAACTGAGGGAGTTTTTTTTTTGCCCGGGGCCGGGGTTTATCACAAAAACTAAAAACCCTGGCCGGGGTTTGGGGGTGGGGGGAGGGGGGGGGGGGGGGAGGAGGGGGGCCCAAACCAAACAAAAAATTTTGGACAGGTGGGGACAAACAGATTGACAGACACTCTTCACTCTCTCTCCCCCTGGGGGCATTTTACGTTTCTTTTCCCCAAAAAACTCACAAACTACACTGTCCCGGGAAAAAAGGTCAACTTCGCCCCCAATCCCCCCTCCCCTTTTTTGACAAACCTCTCGGTTTTCTCCATCTCTCAACCTTTGTTGTTTTTCCCCAAAAGCAAAAGGGCCGGAGGGGGACTCTCCAATTGTTTCGTCACGTTCCCGGACGTTCAGTGCCACGGGTCCCGACACACGTGATTTTTTGAAGGGGGGAAGCGCGACCCCATTTTGACTTTTTCCGACAAAAGGCTAATTCCCGGAAAAAAAGCTGACTACTAGGGGAGAGCAAACCAAAAAAAAAAACCCCCGCCCCCGGGATTAAAGGCAATTTAGCCGTTGGCAGATACGGGGGTTTGTGTGCATCAGCACGGGGGCCCATTTTGGAAAACCTTGGACAAAGCCAAAATTTTGGGGGGGGTTTTTTCCCCCAAAAAAAAAAAAAACATTTTTTTTTTTTTTTTGGGGGTTTTGTTTTTTTTTTGAAAAGCACCCCCAAAAAACTGGGTTTTTTGGGGAAGGGATTTTAAAATTTGGAGGAAAATTTTTTTGGGGGGGGAACCCCCCCCACTTTTAAATTAAATTTTTTTAAATTTTGTAAAAATATATAATTAATATAAATTTATTTATTTTTAATTTTTTTTTTTTTTTATTTTTATTTTTTTTTTTTTTTAAATTAATTTTTTAATATTAAAAAAATTTAAATTTAAAAAAAATATAAAAAATATATTTTTTTTAATTTTTTTTGGGTTTTTTTTTTTTTGTTGTTTTTTTATTTTTTTTTTTAATTTTTTTGGAAAAAATTTTTGCCAAAAAAGTTTTGGGGGTTTTTTTGGTTTTGGGTTTTTTTTAAATTTTTTTATTTTTTACTTGTTTTTTGGTTTTTTTTTTTTTTTTTTTTTTTGTTTTTTTTTATTTTTGTTTTTTGTGAGTTTTTTTCATTCCCCTTTTTTGTTTTTTTTTTTTTTTTAAAAAATTTAATTGTTTTTAGGGTCAGAGAGTTTTTTTTTGTTTGGAAATTCCAAAACCCCCCCCTTTTTTATTTTTGGGGAAAAATTTTGGGGTTTCATTGGTCCCTTGTTTGAGAAAAACATACCCCGGACATCACCTACTAACCCCCCCCAAACTAACGACAGAAATTTGGGCTCAGTTGGGGAGCCAGACTGAGGGAGAATCCTCCGGAGGTAGAAACCACATAAAAAAATTTCCCTCTGATGACCTTCCCCCGGGAACCTTCAACCCCAAAAGGCTTTGCCCCAAAAACGGTCATAGGCACGGGAGTTTTATGGGGAAAAACTAAAACTTGGGTTCCCCCCTGGGGCCCAGAGCAACCGGGGCCCACCAAAATACGGGAAAATTTTTCCTTTTTTTTTAAATTGTTTGGGAAGTTTCTTTGACTTTTGGGATAAATTAAAAAATACTGCCTATAGATGTGCATCTATTTTGGGACTATTTAAAGGGGGAAATACTCTACCTTCCTTTCGTGACATATCCCAGTGAACACCGGGCCCGGGAAATACAGGCTCCTGCAGGTTGATCAGGTAAAGTTGGCCAGAATCCCTTTCGAAATAGGGGTTTGAACCCCTGACCCTTTCCCTTTCCCTTTAAAAAAAAAGCGCTAACCCCTGTGCCCAGGGGCTGGTATCTTTAAAACTGTAAATTAAAAAATTTTTTTTTAAAACCATGATAAGCTCTTAAAAAAAATTTCCCTTTTGAGAAAGTAAAACCTGAAGGCCCAAAAAATGGCTGCCCCCTTTTTGGGGAGCTACCTGGAAAGGGGTCTTATTTACCAATTTTTGTTCCCTTCATGTGTATTTACGGGTCACAGTGGGGGCACATATATGGAGGAAGAATAGAGGAAGGAGAGACCCGAGGGGGGAAAAGAGACGAGAGAGACAGGCAGAGAAAGACAAAGAGACAGAGAGAGGCAAAAATGGCCCTTTTTTTGAATCGTTGGGGCGGGAAATTTCAAATTTCGTTTTGGGGGGAAAAGGCCCGGTTTTTGCCCCCAGGGAACCCCTTTTAGGGGGGGGGTAGCTAGTGGGGCGGAGCACTCCTTCCCAAACCAAGTTAAAACAGCGTCGGCCCCGGGGGACCCGTTTTTGGTGGGGGGCTGTTTGCGCGCCTTGGGTTCAGTAAGCCTCCCAGTTCACCCAGCTGTTAAAGGGGGAAACCCGCCCCCTTTAGGGGCAGGGGAAAGGGAAAGCAGCGGGGAGAAGAGAGGGGGGCCGCCCTCAACATGCTGGCTCTTTGAGAATTGAAAGGTTTTTGATGCCTCGCTCCCCTACGAAACCAATTTGGTTATGGGAGCCCTTGACCTTTGGAGGGTTTCCCTCGTAATTACCCCATTCCCCCGAAAGTCTTTCGGAGAGGGGATAGAGCAAAATCCCGTGTGCGAAAACACGCAGGGAAAACCCACACCCGCATTAAAAAACCGTTCCACCTTTTTGGAAAGTAAAGGGCCCATATCCCACCGGTAGGAACGAAGAAAAGAAGCACACAGGTGTGTTTGGGCACCAACCCAAAGTCGGGAAAGTGGCTTTCCTTTTAAATAGGGAAAAAAAAAGCCACCTGCCACTACTCCAAATTAAATTTTTAAAAACTACAAAAAGAACAAAAAGAGCATTTTTAATTTAAAAACAAAAACACCAAAAGCAGAGAAGCAGGGATCCCCCCATAACCACCAAAACCCCCCTACCACCACCCCCATACCACCACCCCACCAATACTACCACCACCACAAACTACTGGCCTTCCCCCCCCACCACCATAAACCCCCACCACCCCACTATTTTACTTCGCTGTGCTGGGCTGAAGGAAGGGGGCAGGTTTGGTTAAAAAACGGTCGCCCGCCAACAAGTTAACCGGAGGGTTTTGGGTTCGATTCCCAGGGCCCCGCCCCTTTTCCCAGTTTGACAAAAAATCGGCTGAATGTCAAAGTCCTTCGGATGAGACTATTAAAACCCGGGGGCCCCCCGTTTCAAACGCAGGGAGAACTTTTTGCCAAAACCTTTAAAACCGTTCCGCTTTTTGAAAGGTAGGCCCCCTGGGTTTTTGCCCGGGGGGAACAGATTTACAAAAATTTAAAAAAAACCCATACACACGGAGAATGGGTTAAAAAAAAAAGCACCTGGTGTTTTATTCCATTATCCCCCGCTGTAATAAAAAAAGATAATGTCATCCTTTTTCGCTTTGAAATTTTTCCCTTTTCAAGATTCCCGCGCTATATTTTAAAATTTAAAACTTATCAATTTTTTTATTATTAAATTTCTACCAAATACTACTACTACCATACAAATACTACTTAATACTACTACTATACTACGATGAGGAAATACTAAAATACTACTACACTACTAATGCTGCTTTTGCTGCTTGGGGGCTGCTGCTGCTGCTGCTACTACTACTACTACTACTTATAAATACTATTTAAAAAAAAACTTACTATTATACTACTATTTTCGTACTTTACTGCTACTTCTACCCGCTACTACTACTTCTATACTACGTTTTTACTACTACTTTCTATCTACTATTTCTTATACTACTACTACTACTAACTTTTCTAAATACATACTACTACTAACTACTTCTACTACTACCACTACGAAATACTTACTTTCTAAGATATGCTAACTACTACTCCACTACACTACTATACTACTTTCAAATACCACTTTCCACTACGACTTCCACTACTACTAAATACTACTACTAAATAAACTATAATGCTGCTGTGCTGCTGCTGCTGCTGCTTTTGCTGCCCGCTGCTGCTGCAAACTAAATACCACCCCCCTACTAGTATTGGGGGCTGCTGTACTACTCTCCCCCCACCACCAACCCCCACAACCCAAAAACCCCCCCACCACAACCACCCCCCACCACCCCCACCATACACTACTACTACTACTACTACTACACTAAATACTACTAAATTTTAAATACCCCCCCACCCATACTACTACTCTTTTACTGCTACTTTCTACTGCTATGTAAATAACTGCTGCGCTAAGTTTACCCGATATCCTTTACACCCAAACCCCATACCACCACCCCCACCACACCCCACACCCCTAAATAAATGTATATACTAAATTACTACCCACAAAATACAATACTACCAAATACCCCCCACTACCCCTACGACTACTTTCTAGTTTTACTACTACGACTAATACCCACTACTACTACTACTAAAACTAGGGGGAAATACTTTCTACTTTTACTTTCTATACTTACTACTACTACTTAAAGACTACTAACCCACAAAACTACTAAATACTACTATACTACCACCCCTACGACTACTTTACTAACCAAAAATACCACTAAAAGACTATACTTACTAATACTACTACTACCTTTTTACAAATACTTTTACTATACTACTACTACTACG
>JAQIHA010000111.1:15000-19400 GCA_028751875.1 Rapana venosa
ACTCTCTTGTTGCCGTGGGTTCTTTTATGTGCGCTGAATAATTATGTGTAACGCACGGGACCTCGTGTGTTTATCGTCTCATCCGAAAGGCTAGCACCAGGACCACCACTCATGAAATATTCTTAATCTGAATCTGAATCATATTCATGGTATAATGGATGGGGGAAAAGTTTCTGGTCCAAATGGGATTCGAACCACAGTACACTTTCGACCCGGACTTTTCGCTTTCTAGACAGGCGCGTTACGTCTAGACCACCGATCCACTAGCCAGGTCCTCACGGCTTGATAATCTACCCTTAAGTTCAAGAGGCCAACCACATCACTTCACCCACTATCAACCTTGACATTTTTGTCTTAACCCGTCCTCTTTCCCCATCAGTATACAGTGTGATGGTCACCCATCTACCCACTCCTCAGCCCCATCACCCCCTCCCCTCCCCCGATGATTCAGATTCAGATTCAGAAGAGAAGAAGAATTCAGATTCAGATTCAGATTCAGATTCAGATTCAGATTCAGATTCAGATTCAGATTCAGATTCAGAATATTTTATTGCCATTTAAGTCATGTAGACTTATTTGACACAACAAAAACATCAACTATAATTATCTATTTTGGCTAAAAGTGATGTACACTAAAAAACATGTTGTATTCTACTTCTCTTTCTCTCTTTTTTCAAAACACTCATACACATATCTGATGATATCTGCTTGATATATATCAACTGTGATTATGTCACTTAATTTTTTGTACACAGTTTTTGCGTTCGTTGTCTCTCTTTTTGATTTTTAATAACAAATTATTTCTGAGTTCATCATATAAAATGCATTCATCAAGTAAATGAAATTCATCTTCAATTTTGTTACAGTGTCTACATTTTCTGTCCTCTCTGGATATTTTTTGGTGTCTCCCTTTCTCTATCATTAAATTGTGACAGCTTGTGCGAAATTTTACAATATGTTTTCTTATGAGTTTGTTTTCATAGTTTTAAGTATGGTTCCAATCTGTATTCTTTGGTAGAAAAATCATAAAATTTTAGTTTTGCAAACTTTTTCTTTTGGTAGATCCAAAATGTTTTATACATGTCCTCAAGTTTTCTTCTAACAGCATAACTCAACCGATG
The DNA here is from genome assembly GCA_028751875.1 of Rapana venosa. NCBI lineage: Eukaryota > Metazoa > Mollusca > Gastropoda > Neogastropoda > Muricidae > Rapana > Rapana venosa. Next base: position 16,122 of record JAQIHA010000111.1, read on the forward strand.
AACATTAAGAGTGCTTTGGTTTTTCCCGGGACATGTTTGAATCCAATTGTGTACAGAATATTTTCACTGTGTTTATCCATTTATCGTATGTATTCTTCTGATACAAATAATCGAAATACTATTCTAATATAAGAGTCTGGTTTTAAATTCTGTAAAAGAATCCAAAGGATTTTAAACTGGCATATGATTTTAAGGGTCAGTGGAAATCTCCCTAATTCACCCAAAGGGGGTAGTACTAATGCTTTTTTATGAATCCTATCATTTGTTTACAAAATTTTACATGAAAATTCTCATACAAAAACTGTTTGGGATAAGCAATCCCTTGAACAGTTTATCAATATGAAATTCTGTATCCCCATTTAAAACAAAAAGGAAACCAAACTTCTGCTCCATAGTTAAAACGGGGTTATCAGGAGTCGAATAAACGCATTATTATAGTAGTCTTTATTTGTCCAGGGAATTCCCCTTTTAAAGGCGTATTTGCTTTGTTGCTTTTTTTTTACTAAATGTTCTTGTGTTGCTTGAAATTTCCCGTTCTGATGAAAAACGACCCCTAGATATTTATAAGTTTCTACTGTTTCAATTACATGCTCTCCACATTTAAAATGAATTGGAATTTTAGGAGGTGATCTCGAAAAGACTATTACTTTGTTTTGTTTTGTTTATTTTTAAAACCCCCAATTAGAACAGAAATTCTTGCAGTTTATTCAGTTTAGTTTGAAGACCTATTTGGTTGTTGATAGCAATCCCAAAGGTCATCAGCATAGAGTAAACAAGGAATTCTGTCTTTGCGGTTATATATGGCGAATCTTTTCTCATCAGTATATTGAACTATATCATTGACTTTTACATTAAATAATGTAGAACTTAATGTATTTCCCTGATGTACCCCTTTTCTGACCATGATTTCATCTGGTGTTTGCCTCGTATTTTTTTAAAATATTGTTGCATTGGAATACTGTTTTTAACGACATTAAAAAATTTTGCCCGTTATTCCTATTTCGTTTAACTTTATAAGAAGACCCTCGTGCCACAAAATTATCAAACGCTTTCTGAAAATCTACAAAGCAGCAATAAAGTCTTTTAGTTTTTACTTTTGTACCTATCTATTTTAAATTGTTAAGTAGGAGATATGGTCCGTTGTTCTGCTGCTTTTCTGAAACCAGCTTGTTCTCTAACAATACTATTGTTATTTTCTAATTTTTCAGAAATTCTATGGTTCAGTATTTGACAAAAAAGTTTTCCAATAGTGTTTGTCAACGTATTCCTCTGTAGTTTTCTGGGTTGTATATGGGATCCGTTCTTATAGATTGGGACATTCACTCCTACTTTCCAGTTTACGGGATATATACCCGTTTCTAATACTAAATTGAAAATATTCGCATTATCTCTATAAATTAGATGAAACTGAAATTTTATCATTTCGTTTGTGATTCATCTTTTCCAGGCGATTTGTTATTTTTCAACTTTTTGATTGTTTTTGTAATTTCCCCAGTTGTAATTTGCTTATCTAGCAGTGGGTTATTAGATACTTTTTTAAATCATTAAACTGCTTAGTACTTGCTTTTGTGGTATGGATCTATTTGGGTTCTTTTTCCCAAAAAGTGTTTTTAAGTGTTCAGTCCATTTATGCTACTAAATATGATTATGATGTTTTAATCCATCATCTTCACTTTCTTTTAATTTTTTAAAGTTTTCCAAAAATATACTCGGATCTTCGTCAATGGCATAATGTAGCTGTGATACCCGTGATTTTTTAGATTTTCTTTTTTTTTTTTATTAAAGTATTATATTGTTTTCTTTTCATAAAGTATTTTCTCGAAGTTCAGGTTTTTACGGGGTTCTATTTATTGCATTTAGTAGAGACTTTACTTCTTTTTTTGTACTGTTTTCATTCCGAATCAAACCATTTTTTATTGTGTTTAATTCTTCTTACCGGTTTTGACTTTCTGGTCCTCAAGCTTAATTGTGCCCCTTGAGAAAGATATCAGACAGTTGTCTGGATGTTCATTTACTACGTTTGTGGGAATCAAGGCTGCTTTGTATTTGTTTTATTTGTTTTAAAAACTGTATTGTTTCAGTTTTTTTTTTGTGTTATGTTTTGATTTTATTGCTGGTAGTAGAAGTGCCTTTTCAAATTGTCCTTTGGAATTTGTATCCCATACAAAACGTGTTTGTTGTGGTGAATCTTTAGTAATATACTCTGCTTGTGTGTCTCTTACTATTTTTATAGACCTCTGCAAACGTGTTTTGTCTATATCTGGTATATCTATATCTAAATCTAGTGGACAATGATCAGAGTATTCCATTAAATCTCTAACTTTCATATGTTTCACCTCTTTCATAAATGATTTTGAACAAATGAAATAATCCACAACACAACGGGTGTGTGAGTGGTGTGTGTTGTTTTTGTGTGTGTGTGTGTGTGTGTGTGTGTGTGTGGTGTGTGTGTGGGTGTGTGTGTGTGGTGTGTGATACGAAAAAAATCTAAAGAGGTTGGACGGAAAAGTCACACAAGACAGGTCGCAAAACATGCTTCCCTATCAAACGAAACCATTCAGAACTTTTCTCCCCCTCCATCACAAAAGCCACTGTAGAAAAAGCCATGGCTCCACTCTGCTAATGCGAGAAATTTAAAACTATGGTAGCTTCTAAAACACGCAGATTGTCATCATCGGGGGGTTGAGGTGCACGTTTTAACTTCTTCGAGAAAACGACACCGATTTCCTCCGGGGCCATTTGCAATCCGCTTCTGGAACGTTTTCGCCTTCGAAAAAAGAGCGCTGTACTGACGCTCAACGCTGGCCAGGGAGAGTTACGGCCCTAAAAACTCTCAGTTAGGCCAAAATGACGGTATCACCCTAATCTCAGACGTTGTTCGGAAGCTTGGAGAAAGGGTGCGAAATTTTCAGGGCGGTTCAGCTGTTTTTGGGGGCCAGACTGGGGACTTTGAGGACATCATCTTCGCTAACGATTCTGCCGCTTGGAGGCTGAGGAGGAAGGCAGCTACTGAAGCCTGAAGCGTTTGCCTGGAGGGGGTTGGGGAAAAGTTGGATGTGTTGTCCACCATGTTGTGAAGATTTTAGCAACGAGATGGTTAAAAAAAGAGAACGCTTCAACCCTTCCCCTTATATTTTCGGGCTCGCTTCCACCTTCTTGACGCATTGCTGGGAAAAAAATGGGGGCCCCTTTACCAAAAAATTTTGGGCCCCCAAAACTCCAAAAGGCAGGAAAGGTTCTAATCTGCGTTTTCTTGAGTCCAAAAGGGGGGTTTAAAGG
>JAQIHA010001110.1:0-12191 GCA_028751875.1 Rapana venosa
ATTTGTTGGGGGGGGGGGGGTGCTTTGAAAGGGTTATTTCCCTGTTTTCTACTGTTGAGACTGTATAAGTGTTGGGTTATTATTAAGATGTATCCCTACGGGCGGGGAATGGATTGTAAAAAATGCACATGAGTGCTTATTCATTATCCTCGAAATAAAAGAATTTGTCATTGTCATTGTCATTGTCTCTCTCTCTCTCTCTCTCTCTCTCTCTCTCTCTCTCTCTCTCTTCTCTCTCTCTCTCTCTCTCTCTCTTCTCTCTCTCTCCTCTGTTGTTATTGCTGTAGTTGTTACTTTGTTTTTTGTTGTTGATTTGTGTTTGAGTTTTTTTGTTTTGTTTGTTTTTTTGTTTTGGTGTGTATGTTGTGTGTGTGTGTTGGAGGGAGGGGAAGAAAAAAACGGTGTTTTTTTTTTGGGGGTGGGGGGGGGGGTTTCGGGGGGGAGGGAGTGGGGGGTATTTTTATTTTAAAAAAAAAATTCTTCTCATTTGTTTGTTTGTTGTTGTTTTTTCTTGTTTTTTGTTTGTTTGTTTGTTTGGCGAGGGTGCTTTTGTCTGTTTTGTTGTTGTTTTTATTTAATTTATTTTTTTGTTTTTTCTGTTTTTTGGTTGGTTTTTTTTTTTGTTGTTGTCTTTTGCTCGTTCGGGGTGTTGTTTGTTTGTTTGTTTGTCTGTTTTGTTTGTTTTTTCTTTTTCTCTCTTTTTCTTTAAAAACTTTTTTTCCCTTTGCTTCTACTGTTTGAAATATTTAGTACTGAGTTGCATTTTCGATGTGACCCCACGGGCGGGGGACTGGATGTAAAAAGCACATGAATACTTATTCATTATCCTGAAAAAAAGGAATTTGTTTCTATTACTTACAATGTGTAGATGCTCTTTTTATGACTTTATTGGCTTTTTTCCCCCTCTTTATTATGTGAGTGTATGGGTATTGCATTTATTTTATTATCATGACATTCAATTTTTATGAGTATAATTTAAAAGTGTTTGTGTTGATCGTGTGCTATGTGAGTATTACATATTTAGTATTATCCCTGAACCCCACCCCCCCCCCCCCACCCCCCCCCCACCCCCCACACATCACACCACTACTCACCTCACTCACTCACTCACTCATTTCTCTCCCTCATGCTGTATAGTTAGTTTCTTCTTTGTTTTGTTTCTGTTTTTATTGTGTGGATGTATGGGTATTAATTTATTTCATTATCAATGACATATAATTTGAAACGAATATAATCTAAAATGAGTGTTGATGGGATCGCATACTGTTTTGGGAATTATATATTGGAATTACCTCTGAAATACACACACAACACACTCTCTGTCTCACTGTCTCTCTCTCTCTCTCTCACCTTTTATCGTCTTGCTTATAGTTATAGTGTATCTGATGAAGGATTCATATTTTATATTTTCAGTACTTTATTGGACTTGCCTCTGTACTTAAGTTTTAATGAGTGCCCTATTTCAATTATCTTATAGTTATGTGTAACAAGTATGTGTACCATTTGACATTGTGTAGATGTTTATCTTTATGACTTATTAGTTTGGTTGTGGTTTTTTTTCTTGGCTCTGTTGTTGTTCTTGTTGTTGTTGTTTGTCTGTTTTTTTCTATTTTATCTTCTTCTGTTGGTTTGGTTTTTTTTTCTCTTTTGTTTGTTTGTTTGTTTGTTTTGGTTAGGCTTTTTTTTGGGGGGGTGGGGGTGGGGGGGGTTATTTTAGGGTTTTCTTTTATTTGCTTGCTTTGGGGGGGGGGGGGGGGGGGGTTTTTTGGGGGGGCTGTTTTAAAAAAGGGTTTTTTCCCCTTGTTTTTATTGTGAGATTTGTTAAGTATTGGGTTATTATTTTTAAAGGGTGTACCCTTAACGGGCGGGGGTTTTTGGATTAAAAAAGCAATATGTGCTTTTTCATTACCCTCGAAAAAAAAAATTTTGTCATTTTTCTTTGTCATTGTCTCTTTGTTTTCGTTTTTTTATTCATTGAAAGGTGTAGGGTTGGAAATTTATTTTATATAGTATATATAGGGGAATTTTTTTCACTATATCTTGCAAAAAAAAAAATTAAAAGCGCTTGTTTTAAACCCCATTCTTAAAAATCAACCAATGGGGAAAATTTGTTTTACCCAAATTTAAATTTTTTAAACCCCAAAACACACATAACACACCACCACACACACAACACAACAACAACAAAACACAAAACCCACACACACAAACACACACACAAAAAACTAAAGGTTATACCTTGGGGCGGGGTGTTTGGGGAAATTTGGTAAAGGGGCAGGGACAGTATGGGGTGAAACAGGAGAGAAAAACCTTTTTTGGTTTGCAATAATTTAGGGTTCTTGAGTTTGGTTTTAGAAGTGTCATAAAGGGGGGTTTTGGCAAAGGGAAGGAGGGGGGGGTAATTCCGAACGATGGACCAGAATTAGAAAAGGGGGCAAGGGACCAACGTGGATGGTTAAATCTAGGTGTTCGAAAGCACAGGGTTTCTGCAGCAGAGGGGGGAAAAGGGGGAAACGAAGAGAGTGTACGGGAGTAGTGTACACCCCTTTAAATGATATCTTCCCTGTTTCTATCAGTTACTTCAAAAACAGATGCGTATTGGATTTAAAAATGGGAAAGAGTTTCCGCGAAGGTTTTGAAAAAAAAACACCCCAAAAAAACCCACTGGTTTCCCCCAAAGGGATACGGGTCTGAAGTGATTTAAACTCTGTTTTGCAGCAAATTTCAGTGACTTAACGCTATCGTTTGTCATCCAAAAAATTTCCCAAAGGGACTCTTTGGGGATGTTTGTGGCTCAAAATTCACTCCCAAAAACAAAAAGTAAAAACTTTAGCCTCAGTGTCTTTTGGAAACCTCCAACTCCGTTGCAATACATCCCCCCAAAACCCAAAGTGGGGGAAAAAAGAAACCCAAAAAAAACCCCAATAGCCGCTCCCCTTCCCCACCCCTTCGCTTCTATAATACATACTTCTCTTCCGGTCAATTTGCGTGAACACTGGGGGGTTAGTTTACCACTTTAGATGCTGAACAAAAAATAGCAACTATCCCTCTCGAAAAAAACCTGCAACACGAAAGATCCCCTTTCTTTAATTTTTCAAGGGAAACGATACACAAAACGCTAGTAAATAAAATTTATTGAATTTTTCTTTCGATTGCGAGTAAAATTTTTGTATTGTTTTAAAAATCATCAAATGGACAGATTTTTAAAAACACACCAAAACCACAAAACACACACACACAAGGGGGACGTCATCAAAAATGGCGGATAATGCCCAGAGCAAATTTTTTTAAACTACCAGAGTTTTATGTAAAAAACCCCAACCCTGACAAGAACAAGGGCAGGGGGATGCATCCCCAAAAATTGCCCCACAACCGACATCTGTGAAGTGTGCTTAAAGGAGAAGTACCCAAATTGGGCGCTAGGGAAACGGGGAGAGGAGCCTGATCGACAATGTGTGTAAAAGGAAGCCAAACAGACAGTTTTACTGTGTGAAAAAAAACCCAGTGTTCTACCCGGTTTGTCCAAACCCCCCAAACCACTCGCCCAAATATTATGAAAATGGCAGAGGTCAGTGCAAAAAATCGATGAACTTAGGGGGAATCATAAAAATGTTGTGTGCACAGTCTCATCACTTGAAGAGACATTTCATGACTACGGGAAATTTTAAAAAACCCGTTTAACTAAAAAGGGCATCGAGATAAAAAAAAGGTCATTTTTGTGACAGGTCCCCCCCAAAACAAACCCAAAGGGGGAAAAAAAAAGATAAAAAAATGTTCATACCCCCCGATGCTTTTTAAAACAACACATTTTATAAGCACCCCAAAACAGGTTTCAACAATGCAGTTTTTTAAAGAAAAAGAAAAATTAAAGATCCAAAAGAATGGGGTGGAAAAAAAGAAAAAGATAAATTTTTCAAGCCGCCCACTCAAAATGCCCTCACCAAAGTAAAGGGAGTAATGTTTCCCAAATAAGCAAAAAAATGTGAAGCACACAAAACAAACACCAGGATCTCCCTGTGTGGGGGCCTTATTAAAGGATTCTGTGAGGGAAGGGGCGGGGGACGGAAAAGGGACTTGGCCGTTTTATGGCTTTTCAGGGCCCTTTCCCACCAACAAGTGCCACACCACGGCAAGTTGGAAAGAGGCGGCACTCCCCCTGTTCAAGACTGGCCCAGCCCCGATGCCATCCTGACCCAGCGGAATCAATGATCTGAAGCTGAAAGACCCCTTTTAGTGTTAGAAAACCCCTTTTTGGCCCCCTTTTAAAAAGCATCACACGAGATTTCCCCCAAAACAAAAGGGATTATCAGAAAAAAGCAGCACCAATTTGCAGATGTAAAATTAAAAATTCAAAAAAAAATTTATTAACGCTTTGATCTTGCAGCCTGTACGTTAATTCTCGGGGAACCATCGTGCCCATGAAAACTTGGGGACAGTGTGGACTTCATCCAAAAGGGGAAAAAACTCCCCCCAACTAGAAAGGAGCCTCTGTCCTCCTCAAACATCGGCGGGGAACATTCGTAACTTATTTTGGGAGTTTCCACGAAGACCGATAAAACGACGGACCCCTACTCCCTACACAGAGAAACCCTTCTTTTTACCACAGGGGACCCCCAGGCAGGAAATATCAATCCATGGGGGAAAACCCGTTTTTGAACAGTTGTCTAACTAGTGTGAATATATATTTTTTTCCACTTTTTCAGCCCTCAAGCTTACTGTAGTTTTTTTTGGGAAATACCCAACAGTTCCAAATCTTAAAAAAAAATTTTAAAGGGGGGGTTTTTAAAGGGTTTTGGGTTTTAAATTTGCTTTAAACTTTTTTTTTCAAGATTTGCTTGTTAGGTAACAGAAAAACCCCGGTTTCATTTGAGGAGGGCACATTTTAATCTTTTTTATTTTGGATACTCTTTCCCTCCCTTTTTTCCCCCTGTGTGGTGTGTTTTTGGTAACTTTTGGTTTTTACTGTTAGAATCAGCCTTTCTTTTTTAGAGATATAGTTAAGTTATTTTTTTTCCCCTTTGGTTCTGTTTTATTTTACTTTTTTCCCGTTATTTTTTCATAGTTAGATCGGGGTTTTTGGGTTTTTTTTTTCCTTGTATCATTCATTCAACTTAAACAAAAAAACCAATTTTCACACCCATTCCTTACCCTCCCATATCCTGTTTAAAATTTCCCTTTGAAATTGGCGGGGGGGTTTTTTTTTTTTACTCTTTTACTCCCTTTTGTTTTTTTTTAAAAAGTGTTTTTTTTTTCAAAACCAAAATTTCCCAAATATCCTCCCTTAAACTTTGGTATTAAAAAAAAAGAGGCTATTAAAAAAATTTGAAGGGGAAATTGTAAATCTATTTCAAAAAAACCTGGCTTTTTTTGATCACCACCTTTTAAAAAATTTTTTAAACCGGTCTTATTTACAATCTCAAAATGGGGAAACAAAAATAAGATCCCCAGTTTTCCCAAGGGTACTTTTCCCCAAATAAAATCAAAAAATTTAGGGGGTTTCTAACAAAGATTAGTGCAGCTATTTACATTAAAGGGTTGAATCCATTTGTGAAATCTTCCCCAAACCTGGTTTCCCACCCAGTTCTACATTTTTGTGCAGCACTTTTGTCAATTTTAAATGACGTTAATCAAATTTTGTTTTTTTTTTCCCAAAAAAGGACCTAAAAACCTAAAAAAAAATTTGGATCCAAAATCCCCTTCCCGATAAGGGAAAAATGGCTTTTTGGTGGAGATTTCAATGCACATGCACATTCTGGGTTTAAAGATTGCATTTCAGTTCCAGCAACAGGTTTGTAGAAAACGTGGTTGTTTCCCTTGTCTGTGTTTATTGATGACGGAGGTTCAAAGAATTCCTTTATGTTTTCAAAATCACAGAGCGTCGCAATAGATCTAACTTTAGTGTCACCGATAATTGTTCCTGATTGTATTGGTCAAACCCCTAAAGATACTCTTGGGAAATGATCATTTACCTTTCATTATAACCTTTAATAAAAAAATTATTTTCCAATGTGATATTTCAAAGGCAAAGTACCAAAATATAATTAAAAAGGTGCGATGGGAAAGGTTTAAAATTATTCTTGCTTTTATAATACAGAGTGCATAGACATAATTTCATAGATCAAAGGGATTCTGACATAACAAGTAAAAATTCTGCAAGCTGCCCAAAATTTTCTATTTCCCGATGTCATTCGAAAAAACTATCAAAACCCTTTGGAAATGTCTGGTGGACACAAGCCCAGGGAGGGGAAACTTTTACATAAAAAAAAAATTTTAAACATAAAGCTTTTCTCAAAAATAAATCCCCCTTTGTAACCAAATTTTAGCAAAAAGGCCCAAAAAAATACTGTTAAAATGGTCATTGAACAAGCTTTTTAAAAATCGTTTTTTGGTTTCCCCTTTTTTCGAAAAAGAAATTTCAAAAAATTAAAAACTTTTAAAAGTTTGGACAAAATTTTAATTTAAATGACAAAAGGTATACACTTTCCTTTTTGTCCAATTTTTTTTGAAAAACAAGAGTTTCCATCTAGTGCAGAAAAGGCTGAGGCATTTGCCCCGAGGGTTTTTAGATACCCTGCCCTAAGGAGGGGCTATCGGCTAAACGCAGAAATTCAGAAGTGAAAAGAAGGCAAAAATAAATATTTTAGGGCCCAGGGCTTTATAAATCAATCTTTTTATTTAAAAGCCCCCATTTTCATAAAGGAAATTTAAAAAGTTTCTATTTTGTCACTTCCCAGTAAATTTAAAAAAAAACCGTTGGGGGCTGATGCAAATTTTCCAAAGATATGATAAAAAATTACCGAAAAAATTTTATTTTAATACTTTTTAAACTTTTTTTTTTAAAAATGGGTCCGGGGTTTTAAATTTTTCCCGACAGTGGTTTGGGGAAAAAATCTATTGTTTGGGACCAATCCCCAAAGGGAAAAGGGAAAACCCCAAAACAAATAAAGTAGTTACGGCCCATAGCATTTTAAAATCCCCTTTCTGGAAAGTCATGGAGAGAGTTGTTTTGGGAAGGTTTTTTATACTATTTTTTGAAAAATTTAAAAATTGCAAGCAACCAAGCGGGCTTTAGCGAGGGTAGATTTCTTTTTGAAAAATTTGTAAAATTTTCAACCCTGTTTTTAAAAACAATTTGCACGTTTGAAAAAAAGTCCTTGCAAAAGTTTTTTGACTTTAAAAAAAGCCCTTTTTTCAAATTGGAAAGCAAAGTTTTTAAGTAAGTTGAAGACAATTGGCCTTTTAGGTAAAATTTATCATTAAATCCAAAAGGGTTCCCTTTTTAAAAATGATTTTCAAGTTTAAAGGTTAGAAAAAAACTACTCAACCCAAAAAATTTTTTGATATGGGCTTACCCCCAAGGCTCCCCTTTTTAGCACCAAATTTTTTTAATATCCTGTTACATGTTTCCTAGACATTTGTCTCAGAAACGTTGTCTTTTGTAAAAATATGCGGAAAACATATGAAAGTGGGGTGAATGTTACCATGAAAAAAAACACACCAAAAAGGTCTTTTAAAATATTTTAAAAAAATTTCCAAAAAGATCTTGATAATTTAAAAAAGTAAAATTGAAAATGGCCCAATTTCCCACAAAAAGGGAAAAAAGTATGATTTCTTTTTTAAAAATGGGGGTAAACCGAAAAACTTGCCTTTTTTTCAAAATTGGAAAAAGAGATAGGTAAAAAAAAAAAACTTAATTTTGTTTTTAGGGGGTTTTTTCTTTCCTCAAAGTTAAAATTGGGAAAGCCCCTATTTTAATTTTATTTAAAAAATAAAGAAAAAAAATGTTTTGGGTTTTGCTAAAAAATTTTGGTTGAGGAAAAAACAGTTTGGGGGGCAAGAAATTTCAGTTCTGAAACTTTTATTACTTTCTTTTTGATCTAAATTATCATATGGACAAGAAGTCTTTTTTAGGCACCTAAATATTTAAAAGAAGCTTCAAAGTTTTTGGAAAGTAAGGATATAGCTCGCTCTAGGTGTTTTCCATTTCAAAGCCTTGCACTTGATACATAAAAAAGAAATTGGAATGACACCACTTGATGAATACCCCAAAAAAGAAAGTGCCCAAATTTTTTTTCTGAGAAATTCTACATTGAAACTTTGCTTCGAAAAAAATTTTAAAAAAGGGTCTGAAAATGATTTTCCCAAAAGAGCCCCAAAATAAACCTTTTATGACAATAAGTACTTAAAATCCGATCCCTTTTTGAGCGTTCTGAAAAAATTAAAAAAATGGGTTTTAGACCCCAAAGGGGAATTCCCCGTTTGTCCCTTGGGGAAAAGAAACAAGCTCAATTTGATTGATTATATCAACATGAAAAAGAATGAGAATCCAAATTTTAATTTGGGAGTTAATGTTTATTTACATATACCCAAAATAATTCCCGTCATTGTCTTTTTATTTAAAACAGATGGTCACTTTTAGACAATCATCAAAAAGGGTTTTGCATTTGTCTTACCAGAAATAAAAATAGAAAAAGGGATTTTATGTTTGGTTTAAAAATTTGTCCCGTTTTTACAGCTGAAAAGGGTCGCTTTTGTCCCTGGGTTTTGAATTTCATTTTTGATCATCCATACTTTTCTTTTTTTATTACTTTGTGTGGATTCAAAATCAGTTCTATTTTGGGCCCTTTAAAATCAAATTTAAGCAACCCACTAAACTTATTCTAAAAAGTTAAATTTCATAAAATTTCCCCTTTTTTTGCGTTTTAAGAGGGGAAACCATGTTTTTCCTTTTTTCTGGATACCCTTACATATAGGATTTTTTTCTAATGAGGGGGGCTGATGGGCGCGGAAAATTTCACGTTTAAAGAAAAGGGGTTTATTGAATTGCATTGGTTTTTATCCATTTCAGAGGCGTATCGGTTGTTTGGAAAACATCCCTTTAAAACCCCAAAATTTTTAGAAAAAACAAACAGCAAAATAATCCGTTTTCACATTCAACTCCCAAATGGGAAAAAGTGTAGTTGAATACATTGGGTCCTTAGGATTCATCAAATGCCCGTAAAGGAAAGACAACTCAAGGCAAATTTTTTTTAGGATAAGCTAAATGCATTCATGGGCCAAATTTTAGCAAGGTTGGTAATGTTTTTTGTGGTGAATATTTTTTCAAAAAACCCCTTTTCTACTTGAATGTGAGGAAATTAAAAATCATCTCCCCGCCCTTTTTTGAGAATTCCAAATTTAAGAAGTTTTGAAAAATGTTAAGTTAACAATTGAATTGCCAAAAAGGGGTTTAAATTTTTAAGTTCCCATTTGGGCATTTGTTTTTTGTTCTTTTTTTTTCAAATTTTTATTATTTTTTTTTTATTATTATTTTTTTTTAAAAAAATTTTTGTTCCTTTCTGTTCATGTTAAATATTTTTTTGTGTGTTGGTTTTTTTTTTTTGTACAACAAAGAGCCCCCACACGCATGCAAGGCCGGGGCACCCCCACAGCCAAGCACTTTCTCAAAGTAAAATCTCCTTTCCCCCACCCCCCTTTCTCCTCCCCTCCCCCCTTTTTCTCTCTCTCTCTCTCTCCCCTCTCTCTCCTCTTCTTCTCCTTCCCCTCTCTTCGCTCGCCCCGCTCGCTGCTCTCGTGTTTTAGTCTCCCTTTTTTTGGTTTGTCTTTGGGATACTTTTTAAAGGGGGAAAAAACGTTAAAATTGAAGATTACTTACTTACTTACACACCACACCCACACAAACACAAACCCCCACACAACACACCCACAAAACAAACACACACACACACCCACACACACACCACACACACACACCCCACACACCACCCACCCACAGACACAACCCCAAAACAGACACACCACAGACGGACACACAGACGACACACAGGGGCCGGGGCACCCCAGAGGAACAAGACAGACACCCCAGGGCACACACACACAGACAGACACACAGACAGACACACAGACAGACACACAGACAGACACACAGACAGACACACAGACACACACACAGACAGACACACAGACACACACACAGACACACACACAGACAGACACACAGACAGACACACAGACAGACAGACACACAGACACACAGACACACAGACACACAGACACACAGACACACACACACACACACAGACACACACACACAGACACACACACACAGACACACACACACAGACACACACAGACAGAGAGAGAGAGAGAGAGAGAGAGAGAGAGAGAGAGAGAGAGAGAGAGATTGAATTCTCTTCAGCCGAAGAACAGTGAAGCCCATTCCACCTGACTTTCTTATTTCAACAGATGAACAACTCAAAGAACTGAATGCACTCTCTCTAGAGAAACAACTGGAATGAAACAGCGCAGTATTCATGTTTAAAGCAGTATTCATGTTTAAAGCAGTATTCATGTTTAAAGCAGTATTCATGTTTAAAGCAGTATTCATGTTTAAAGCAGTATTCATGTTTAAAGCAGTATTCATGTTTAAAGCAGTATTCATGTTTAAAGCAGTATTCATGTTTAAAGCAGTATTCATGCTTAAAGCAGTATTCATGTTTAAAGCAGTAAATGTAAAAGGTAAAGGTGTCCCATAACCTATATTAAGGTCAGTAGGGGAGGGAGGCGTCAGAGACCTCACTTCTCTAGGGCCAGCGTATTGAGGGCGGCTCCCATCTCCTCTCCCTCGCTGCTTTACCTTCCCTGATCCTAAAGAGGGCAGGTACCCATTTACAGCTGGGTGAACTGGGGGAACTGTACTGAAGCCAAGGCGTGCAAACGGTCACCCATCCAAATGGTAACCACACGCGATGCTGCTTAACTTGCTGGGGGAAAAGCGAGTGCTCCGACCACTGAGCTACCCCGTCCCCTTTAAAGCAGTATTCATGTTTAAAGCAGTATTCATGTTTAAAGCAGTATTCATGTTTAAAGCAGTATTCCTATTTTAAGCAGTATTCATGTTTAAAGCAGTATTCATGTTTAAGCAGTATTCCTATTTAAAGCAGTATTCATGTTTAAAGCAATATCCATGTTTAAAGCAGTATCCATGTTTAAAGCAGTATCCATGTTTAAAGCAGTATCCATGTTTAAAGCAGTATTCATGTTTCAAGTATTAACACACCGTCTACCTCATCGCATCAGTTCCTTGCTGATTAAAGTCATAAATTGATCTGTCAGAAATGTTATCTCCCCTACCTGCAGTTTCTTACACACACACACACACACACACACACACACACACACACACACACACACAACACACACACACACACCACACACACACACACACACACACACACACACACACACACACACACACACACACACACACACCACACACCTTTTTATCTATACACTGATCTAATTTTTTTTAAGTGTAATATAGTACATCTTATCAATTGATAGTGCTCTTACTGTATATTAGATATCAATATTTCCCCCTTAAGTCCAAACTTCTCTTCAATAAAGGAGTTTTGACACATAAGATCTTGTATGAAAATGCCCCATCTTTGTTGCAAAGCATTTTCACACTAAATGATTTTAGACACTCTCAGTATGATCAGTCTATCTCAGTTCAGACTATATTTTAAAAGGTATTATAGCATAAATTTAGTGTATTGTAAGACTATTGCCTACCAATGGAGATAAAGCACGATCATTTTATATTGTTTAAGTAGAAAGGAGGGGAAGCTACTTCGATATGTTTGCATTCGGTATCATAATATCAGGACTACAGAATTTTAATAGTCAGAACTAACTGCATTTAGCAGGTTAACTTAAGGGACCTAACTCTTTTCCTCCTCATGCGAAAAGAATCATCGCGGCTAAAACGTAAATGAAAAAGTTTAACCGTTAACTATTATTTTGCGTCTGTTGTATGATCTCCAATAAAAGATAGATCATTACAACTTCGGTACTACTTAGCCTACGTGTGTCCTTTTGTTACACCATAGTTGCTTAATGGCAGAACTGAACATCTTACAAAAAAAATTAAGAAAGAAAAGAAAAAAGGAGGAAAGAGAATAAAGTGTAAATATACAGCTGAATCATTTAAACTTAAGTACATGTATTGGTTTCTTAAATGTATTGACATACAGTTGATTCCCTATGTGCTATATATCTATCTATAAACACATACACACATTTTTTTTTTTTAGCAAGACCCTAAGTTTTGTATAACTGTTTGTTGCTTAGGTCTTTTTACTGGCACACACAAACACCACACACACACACACACACACCCCCACACACAC
>JAQIHA010001111.1:0-12189 GCA_028751875.1 Rapana venosa
TTCCTTTTTTCCCCTCACCCCTATGCCTGGAACCCTCTTTCCATCACTTCCAATTCAATACCTCAGCAGATTCCACACACATATCCAGCATAAATAGTATGTGCTGTGACCCCTTTGTTTTTTGTTTATTGTTTTTTGTTCCCCACCCCCACCCCTCACCCGAGACCTTCTTTTCTTTTGGTTTGTTGTAGATTTTTGTCTTGGAGGTTTTTTGTGCTTTCGGGTTTTTATGGTGTTTGTTTTTCCGACATTGTTTTACCGAAGTGTACACTGAGTGGAAGAAGTCAATGTTAAAGGCCAGAGAGAAGTGGATCAGTGATCAATGTGATGAGATCGAAAAAACCATGAAAGTGGGCAACAGTAAAAAGGCATACGACACCCTGAAAAAACTCACAAAACCACTTCAAACCAAATCATCAGTCATTGAAGACAGCTCCGGAAACCTCCTCACAGAAAGCTCAGCTGCATTGAACAGGTGGTCTGAATATTGTCAAGAACTGTACAACTACCCAATACAACCTGACAAGAGCATAATAGAAGAGAAAGCAGCAACATCAAGAGCACCCTCGCCATTACCTATACTGAGGGAAGAAGGGGAAGAAGCCATCCGCAGCTTACCAGTAGGAAAGTCCCCAGGAGCAGACAATATACCAGCAGAGCTGCTCAAGCATGGTGGCGAAACAGTCATCACATATGTTACAGCTATCTGTCAGAAGATTTGGGGAGACAAAACAGTGGCCAACAGAATGGACACAATCACTCATCATACCCCTGCCCAAGAAGGGGAATTTACGCCAATGCCAAAACTATAGAACAATCAGCCTCATCAGCCACGCCAGCAAGATCATGCTCAAAGTTATTTTGAATCGACTCAAGAAGGAGCAGAAGAACACCTTGCAGAGGAACAAGCTGGGTTCAGGGCAGGCAGGAGCACAATCGAACAGATTTTTAACTGCCACATCATGATGGAAAAACATCTTCAACATCAGAGAGACCTGTTCCACAACTCATCGACTTCAAGAAGGCTTTTGACAGAGTATGGCACGAAGGCCTGTGGCAGGTCCTCAGAATGTTTGGCATTGAAGAAGGACTAGTGCAAACCATTCAAGCACTATACAACACCGCAAGCAGTGCAGTCCTTCTGAACAATCAGGTCGGAGACTACTTCAAAACTACAGTTGGGGTCCGAAAAGGATGCCTGCTATCTCCAGTCCTGTTCAATCTGTTCTTGGAAAACATTATGAGAGAGACCCTACATGACTTCCACTCTACCATCTCCATTGGCGGCAGACCCCTCAACAACTTACGGTTTGCCGATGACATTGACCTCATGGGCGGAAGTAACACAGAGCTGCAAGATCTTACGACCAGACTTGAGAACAGAGCTGGAGCATATGGGATGGAGGTGAGCTCGGAGAAAGTAAAGTACTTTGTGAACAGCACGAGCAATGCCACCGCTAAAATTTACATGAACGGCCAACAACTGGAGGAGGTAGACGCTTTTAAATACCTCGGCGCTACACTCACAAAGGACGGGCGATCGACGACAGAAATCAAAGTCAGAATAGCCATGGCAACATCTTCCATGACAAAACTCACCACCATATGGAAAAGTAAAGAGATCAGTTTCCCAATCAAACAAGCTCTACAAAGCCCTAATTCAGTCGATCCTGCTGTACGGAAGTAAACCTGGACATTGACTGCTGAAACAGCAAAGCGAATCAGTCATTCGAAACAAAATGCCATAGAAAAACTACTGGGCATATCCTGGAGAGAACGAAAGACCAATGAATTTGTCAAGAGTCAAATAACACGGCTGGCAGGTCTACAGGAACCCCTTCTCACCATCGTCAAGAAGAAAAAGCTGACATGGTTCGGCCACGTCACCCGCCACAACACTCTGCCCAAAACAGTACTGCAGGGAACACTCGAAGGTGGCAGAAGGAGGGGAAGACAGAACAAGTCATGGATGGACAACATCAGAGAATGGACCAGGATGAATGACTCGGCACTACTGCGCAGAGCCGAGGACCGAGATGGATGGAGGAGGCTTACCACAGCATCGTCTTTCATGTCTCCCCCACGACCGCCAAGGTCACGGGTCTGATGATGATGACACTGAGTGCGAATCTATGATGTCTGGAGTTTTTTTTTATTGTCCAAAAAACATATTCTTACGCCAGTTCAAAGCAGCGAGAGATAGAAGAGAGAGAGAGAGAAGAAGAGAGAAGAGAGAGAGAGAGAGAGAGAGAGAGTGAGTAAAAAAATTTAATGTAAACGTCAACATGATTTTAATACTTAATAAGTTGTAGGGGATGAAGCGAGAGAGCAATGACATCATCAATATGTTTTTCTATTTAAATAAAACACACACCAAAATTGATCATGATTCTTAATAAGTAGCAAGGGGAAGAGATAGATAAGATAGATTAGACAGACAGCCAGACAGACAGATAGACAAGACAGACAGATAGATAGATAGAGATTGCAATGATCTCAATATCTTTTATATAAAAAGTCATAAGCGATAATGTACTTTAGATGTAGTAAGGGAGAAGAGAGGAGAGAGAGAGAGAGAGGGGAGAGAAAAAGAGAGAGAGAGAGAGAGAGAGAGAGAGGAAGAGAGAGAAGAGAGAGAGAGAGAGAGAGAGAAGAGAGATTCCAATGATATCATCAATATTTTATATAAAATTTTTTTATATAAAAGTCAAAACTGACTACAATACTTGAAAAGTCGCCAGAGAGGTGAGAAGAGAAAGAGAGAGAGAGAAAGAGAGAGAAGAGAGAGAGAGAGAGAGAGAGAAGAGAGAGAGAGAGAGAGACAGACAGAGAGAGAGAGAAAGAGAGAGAGAGAGAGAGAGAGAGAGAGAGAGAGAGAGAGAGAGAGAGAGAGAGAGAGAGAGAGAAGAGAAGAAAGAGAGAAAAGAGGGAAAAGATTGCAATGATATCATCAATACTTTTCATATAAAAAGTAAAAACTGGTACTTTAGAATTAGTAAGGGGGAGAGAGAGAGAGAGAGAGAGAGAGAGAGAGAGAGAGAGAGAGAGAGAGAGAGAGAGAGAGAGAGAGAGAGAGAGAGAGAGAGAACACTGAACACTGAACACTGAAAAGTTTTATTGTACTTCGGCCTTAGGCCACTATACAAAACATGTTTCGGGCAGGGGGTAGGTAAAGATCACAGCAGCAAGCGTTATATCCATTTGGCATTCAAGCATACAGAATCACACTTCTAGTCTTCTAGTTATCATCATCCCCATCATATTCTTCAGCATCTACATCACCATCGCTATTAGCATCTTCATTTTTCTATAGCAGCATCTGCAGCAAGAATATCAGCATAACCATCATTACTTTCATCATCTATGTCATCATCACAAACATCTTCCTCCTCGTTATCTACACTATCATCGTCTTCTTTGAACTGTATAATTATCATCATCACGCTCATCATCTTTAGTATCTACATTATTGTCGTGATCGTTATCTTCATCATCCACACCACCGCTTCCATTGACATTTTCAACATATACATCATTGCCACCATCGTCATCTTAAACATCTGTCATCATAATCACCATCAAAACCATCATCCTCAAAATCTGTACCATCGTTACCATCGTCACCTTCAATATCCACATCATTGTCACCACCATTACCATCATCACTTTCAGCATCTACATTAACACCAGCTTCAGCATTTCCATCATCATCGCCACCATCTTTCTGAGCGTCTACACCATGATCATCAACATCACTGTTATCATCATCAATATCTGTATCATCGTCACACCACCTTGTAGCATCTCCCTCATCCTTTCTATTATCAGGTTCAGTGTCTACATCATCATCGCCTTAATAATTTTGAATTCTACATCGCCATTGCCGTCACCATGTACAATATCCACATCATCTTCGTCACAATAATTTTCACCATACGCATCACCTCCATCGTCTTTTTCACACGATACATCATCACCAATTAACATAATTTTTCAATTTCTACATTTCCACAACTCGTTCCTTCAACATCCATATCACTACCCAACATCATCTTACATCCACATCACTTTCTTCTTCAGCGTCAACCCTCTTTATTTTCATCATCATCTTCATCTAGAACATCCAATCACCACCATCATCATACTCAAACATCTCATCACACCCCATCAACTTAACTTCCACATCACCTCCTACCTTCATAATCAATATATACAATCACTACCACCATCTACTCAAATTCTACATCACCACCACCATATCCTCAATTTCTACATCACTACCATTATCATCCTCAACATCTACCGTTAACCATTTACAAATCAAAGAATTAAAAACGTCTGATCATTCAAAAAACAAAGAATGATAAAAGTACTGCAATCATTCAACCAAAAATTGAATAAAAAGTACCGCAAGTACCGAATCATCAAAATCAAAGAATGATAAAAGTATCGCAATCATTCAAAAACAAAGAATGATAAAGTAATCAGCTCACTCAGCTCACTAATCCTTGGTCGGGAACGACCCGTTGGGGTACCCGCACGGTCCGCTTGAAGTGGACCGCCAAATGGTTCTGTTCCGGGCTGTTTTTCAGGAGTTTGGGACAGTGAGGCGGTTTCACACTCCTTGATGTTGGTTATCCAGCTTTGAGTGGCGTCCCTGCCTCCTTGCTCCTTCCACCATTTCCCTGCAGGATGTCTTTGACGGCTGTTATGCCTTGTTGTGTGGCCAAACCCACTTCAGTTTCCTCGTTTACTGTATCTAGCATTAGTTCTTGTTTGCAGCCAGTGCTCGATCTGCTGGCAGAGTAGTTCATTGGTTTTTGCTGTCTCATGTTAGGTGATGTTAGGATCCACTGAGGCACTTATCTCAAAGGCTTGAATGCGACGTTCTAAATCGGCCAGTAAGTGTCCATTGCTTTCACAGAGGTCCAAGGCAATGATGTGACGAGAGCATTGTAGGTTGAGACCTTAGTGTGAGTTCTATGTTGTGGTTTCTCCCCACTTTCGCCAGCTTAGTCTTGGAGGAGAGTGCCACAGCAAGTGTGATTTCTCATCTGGTGGTGCTCGTGCCTTCTTTGGTGATGGACTGCTTCCAGGTACTTGAAAGTTTCCACATCCTATTGTGCTCGCCACTCTTCTTGATGCTGGTGGGAGTGGTCGTGTGGTACTGTTCACTAGGATCTTGCTCTTTTCCGTGCTGATATCTCATACCGTGGGCATTGGCTGATGTATCCAGTCTGGTGGTGAGGTTCCTGAGTTCTTCTTCACTGCGGCCCATGTGATCAATATCGTCTGCGATCGAAGATTGCAGAATGCCCTTCCGCCTATTATGATTGTGGTTGAAGTCAAGGGAGGGCCCTCTGCATGAAGTTCGTCTGTACACGTTGAAAAGTACGGGGGATAGCGGGCAGCCTGTGTCGAACTCCAACTGAAGTCCGGAAGAACTCCCGATTTCTCCACCCATGAGGACTGCACTGATGGGAGCTGTCTTACAGGCCTGGATGACTTGTATCAGGTCTTGTCGAAGCGATAGGTTCTCTGGACTTGCCACAGAGTTCTTGCACACTCGGGTCGAAGGCCTTCTTGAAGTCATGAAGTTGTATGTAGAGCTGTAGCTGATATTGGAGATGCTTCCTTAGGAGCATTCTGATGTTGAAGATTGCTCGACAGTGCTTCGCCTGTCTGAATCCTGCCTGTTTTTGATAGGTTTTCTTATGCTTGTGGTTTCAGTCTGTTCAAGGCACATGCGAAGCATAAACTTTGCTTGGATGGCTTATCAGACGGATTGTTCTGTAATTTTGGCACTTCTTCAGGTCTCCTTCTTTGGTAAGTGGTAACTATGATGGATTGGGTCACTGTTCAGGCCACTCTTTGATGGTCCAGATGCGGTTGGCAGATGATGTTAATGCCTTGATATCTCTGGGCCTCAGTACTGATGAGCTCAGCCGGGATGTTGTCAATACTGGTGGACTTGGCCTCCTTTCAGGGATCTTTCTGCTTTCTTCTACCTTCTTTTTTTTTTTCCCTTTTTTCCTGCTTCTGGTGTGCTTTCAGGATCTGTTGGTCTGGGATCTTGCTCGTGAAGTTTTGTTGGTCAGCCTTCTGCTTGTAGTTGTCAGTGCTTGCAATAATTTGTCATCTCTTCATGGATAGTGGCGCTTTCTGTAAGTACTGACCGAACGTTGTCTTCATAAGGAGGTCTTGGTGCTGGGACTTAGGTTAGTACCTTGTTGTCTGGTACGCTCTTTGCTGTCTCCCTTTCGCCATTGCTTTACCTTGGAGCATTGTTCTGACATCCAGTTTCCCATGGCCTCAGTCATCTTCTTCTTGATTGACCTGTTGACTGTTCTATACTCTTCGGCCGTTTTTCTGGGTTTTTGTTCTTCACTGGCTTTATGCTCCCTACGTTGGTCGCCAGGTCAGGATTCGTTGGTAAACCCCACGGTTGGGTTCTTTTTCCTCTCTTTCCAGGATATCCAGCGCTGTCTCCTGAATGGTTTGCTGAAGGTCTCAGTGAAGGTGGTGATGTCCTATTGGAGGAGGAAATTCATTGCTGCAAATCTGCCCCCTCTCTCAGCTTTAAAGATTTCAGCGACTTCAGCTTTTTTCCAGTTGAACCGCAAACGGGGATTTCTTCTGGTTCTTTGTCTGCAGCTTGATCTGTAGGGTCATGAGTCATCTTATTTCAGTATTATCATTAAGAAATGTGTTCTTAGATGGTTGATAAAAACGCAAATACATTGTTATTCAATTTACCATCTGGAAATAAAAATTTGCCTTGACTTGACACCACAGAGGAGAGACGAGGGGGAGAGCAGTAGGGTGAGAGAAATAGCAAATAGGACAGATAACAAATGAGAAGAAACAGAGAAAGAGGGAGACAAGACAGAGAGACAAAAGGCCCAAACAAGAAAGAGAAACGAGAAAGATGCACAGACAGAGAGGGAGAAGGACAGACAGGTAGAGAGGGACAGAGAATGAGGGAGAGACAGAGAGTGACGGCTGACTTCTCGGACACTTGTTCTGTCATTATCTACCTTGATACAAGCTACTCGGAAACCGCAGGGGGGGGGGGAATTTTTTTTTCGGTTAATGGGGGTAGGAAAGGGTGGGGGTGGTGGGTGGGAGAGAAGTGTTCGGCACAGATAGGGTAGGGTGTGTGAGTGTGGGTGATGAAGTTGATGAGAAAGAGGAACCGGTGTGGTGTCCTTTATGTGGTGTTTTTGTCGGAACTGGATTGGACGTTCAAACTGCGGCGAACTTCGGGTCAAAAAACAACTTGGAAAAATGGTTATTTTCAAACTGCTAGCATATTGTTTGGTGTGTGTGGTGTGTGTGTGTGTGTGTGTGTGTGTGTGTGTGTGTGTGTGTATTTTTTGTGTGTGTAGTGTTGAGTGTGTGTGTTTTTTGTGAGTGTGCATCTGTGTGAGTTTGTTCATTAAAACTAAAGTAACAGCAACAAGCCCAATAAAATATTGGAAATTATAAGTAGAATCCTTCATCAGGATACACAACAACTATAAGCAAAACGATAAAAGGCAGAGAGAGACAGAGATAAGAGAGAAAGTGGTGTGGTATTCAGAAGATAATAGTAAATAATTATCTTAATTCTCAAAACAGTACGCGATCACCAGCACACTCATTTTTTATTTATACTCGTTCAATCTATGACATGATAATGAAATACACTTATATCCCAACATTCACACAATAAAAACAAGAAACAAAGGAAAAGAACTGGATGAGAGTGGATGGGAGAGACAGAAAGAGAGGAAAGAGAGACGAGTGCGAGATGAGGAGAGAGTGAGAGGAGAGAAGTGCTATCGTGAAAAGGATATGAGAGCAGAAGTAGAGAGAGAGTGGGGAGTAGTATATACAGCGTGCGAGCTAACGTGGATAGACATTGGAGAAGAGAGAGATGCGGGGTGGGGAAACGAGGAAAGAGAGAGGTAGGTGAGAGAGGTGTAGAAGAGAGAGAAGGAGAGAGAGTGGAGGAGAGAGACAGAGGGTGGAGGAGAGGGAGGAGAGAGAGAGAGGTGGATGAAAAAGATCGAGAGGGTGGAAGGAAAAGGAGGAGAGAAGAGAGAGTGGGGAAAAGAGAGATAGGGTGGGAGAGAGAGAGAGAGAGAGAGAGAGAGGAGGAGAGGAGAGAGAGAGAGAGTGGAGGAGTGAAGGGTGGAGAAGCAGAGAGATGAGAGAGCTTGGAGGAGAGAGAGAGAGGGTGGAGACGGGAGAGAGAGAGAGTGGAGGAGAGGAGAGAGAGAGGGTGGAGAAGAGGACAGAGACAGAGAGCGAGGTGGAGGAGAGTGAGAGGGTTGGAGAAGAGAGAGAGAGAGAGTGGAGGAGTGAGAGGTGGAGAAGAGAGGGGAGAGAGAGTGGAGGTAAGAGATAGAGAAAGAGGGTGGAGAAAAGAGAGAAAAGAGAGGAGGGTGGAGAAGAGAAAAAGAGAGAGGGTGGAGAGAAGAGAGAGAGAAGGTGGAGAGAGAGAGAGAGGGTGAGAAGTGAGAGAGAGAGGGCGAGAGAGAGAGAGAGAGAGAGGGAGAGAGAGAGAGCGGGATAGAGAGAGAAGGTGGAGAAGAAAGAGAGAGAGATGGAGGGAGAGGGAGATGAGAGGGTGGAAAGGATGAGAGAGAGAGAGTGGATGAGAGAGGGAGAGTTGTGGAGAAGGGAGAGAGAGGAGTGGAGGAGAGGGGAGGTAGAGATGAGAGAGGAGAGAGGGAGAGAGTGGAGGAGAGGAGTAGGGTGGAGAAGAGAGAGTGAGTGGAGGTGAGAGAGATAGAGGAGAGAGGGTGGAGAAGAAGAAGAGAGAGAGAGAGAGGATGGAGAAAGAAACAGAGAGAAGAGAGAGGGGGTGAGAGAAGAGAAAGAGAGTGTGGATGCAGAGAGATAGGGAGAGAGGGAGGAGAAGAGAGAGCGAGGTGGAGAAAAGAGAGAGGAGAGGGTGGAGGATCGAGAGCGAGAGGGTGGAGTGAGAGAGGGAGAGAGATGAGTGAGGAGAGGATGAGGATGGAGAATAGGTGAGAGAGAGTAGGGTGGAGAAGACGTGAGAGTGGAGGAGAGAACGAGTGGAGGAGGAGAGTAGTGGAAGAGAGAGAGAGAGTGGACGAGAGAAGAGAGGGTGGAGAAGAGGGAGAGAGTGAGGTGAGAGAGAGTGGAGGACAGAGAAAGGACGTGGAGAGACCTAGAGAGGTGGAGAAGAGAGAGAGAGGGGGGGGAGTGGAGGAGAGAGAGAGGAGGGGTGGAGAAGAGAGAAGAGAGGAGGGGGTGGAGAAGAGAGAGAGAGGAGGGTGGATAAGAGAGAGAGAGTAGTGGAGAAGAGAGAGAGGTGGAGAAGAGAGAGAGGGGGATTGGAGAAGAGAGACCGCAGAAGAGAGAGAGGGGTGGTGGTGGAGGAGAGAGAGATAGGGTGGAGAAGAGAGAGAGGGGGGGGGATGGAGAAGAGAGGGAGGAGAAGAGAGAAAGAGGTTGGAGAAGAGAGAGAGAGAGAGGGTGGAGATTAAGAGAGAATGGGGAATGGAGAAGAGAGAGAGGGTGGAGAAGAGAGAGAGAGAATGGAGAAAAGGGAGAGAAAGGGGGCGAGGAGAAGAGAGAGAGAAGAGATGGAGAGAGAGAGAGAGAGAGAGTGGTGAATAGAGAGAGAGAGGGTGGGTGAAGAAGAGAGAGAGAGACAGGGTGGAGAAGAGAAAGAGAGGGTGGAGAAGAGAGAGAGGGGGGTTGAGGAGAGACAGAGAGAGGTGAAAAGAGAGAAAGAGGGGGTGTGGGGAAAAAGACAGGGGAGAGAGAGGATGGAGGGGAAATAGAGAGAGAGAGGGTGGAGAAGAGAGGAAAGAGAGTGCAGAGAGAGGGGAGAGGGGGGTGGGTGGAGAAAAGACGGAGGAGAGAGAGAGAGAGGGTGGAAAAAGAGAGAGAGAGGGTGGAGAAGCGAGAAGAGGGAGGTGGAGAAGAGAAAGAGAGGTAGGAGAAGAGAGAGAGAGGGGGATGAGGAAGAGAGAGAGAGAGGGTGAGAAAAGAGAGAGAGAGAGGTGGAGAAGAGAAAGAGAGGGGGGAGAATGAGAGAGAGGGTGGAGGAGAGAGAGAGAGGGTGGGGAAAAAGATAAGGGGAGAGAAGAGAGAGGGGTGTGGAGAAGAAGAAGAGGGAGAGGGTGGATGAAGGAGAGAAGAGAGGGTTGAGAAGAGAGGGGAGAGAGGATGGAGATAGAGAGAGAGAGGGTGGAGAAGAGAGAGAGAGGAGGGTGAGACGAGAGAGAGAGGGAGGGGTGGAGAAGGACGAGAGAGAGGGGTGGTAATGAGAGAGAGAGGAGGGGTGGAGAAGAGAGAGAGAGGAGGGTGGAGAAGAGAAAGAGAGGTGGAGAAAAGAGGAGAGAGGGGTGGGTGAGAAGAGAGAGAGAGATGGGGTGGAGAAAGAGAGAGAGAGGAGAGAGAAAGAGAGGGTTGAGGAGAGAGAGGAGAGAGAGAGAGAGAGGGAGAGAGAAGAGAGAGAGAGAGAGAGAAGAGAGGATGTAGAAGAGAGAGAGGGGGATGGAGAAGAGAGCGAATAGAGTGAGAGAGGGGAAAAAGAGCGAGGGGAGGAGGGTTTGGAGAAGGAGAACAGAGGGGTTGAGAGAGGGTGGTGAAGAGAGAAAGAGGAGGGGTGGAGAAGCGAGAGAGGAGAGGGTGGAGAAGAAAAGGGGATGAGGAGAAAGAAGAAGAGAGAGAAGAGAGGGTGGGGTGGAGAAGAGAGAGATAGAGGGTGGAGAAGAGAAGAGAGGTGAGAGGAGAGGGTATATGGAGAGAGAGAGAGGTTGAGAAGAGAGAGAGAGAGGTGGAGAAGAGAGAGAAGGAGGGTGGAGAGAGAGAGAGAGGAAGGGGTGGAGAAGAGAGAAAGTAGAGAAGTAGAGTGAGAGGGTGGAGAAGAGAGAGAGGGGAGAAGAGAGAAGAGAGGGGGGAGAAGAGAGAGAGAGTGGATGGGGGAAAAGAGAGAGAGAGGGGGGAGAAGAGAGAGGGGGAGGGGGGAGAAGAGAGAGAGGGTGGTGGAGAAGAGAGAGAGAGAGAAGAGGGTGTAAAGTGAGAGAGGGAGAGAGGGGTGGGAGAAATCGAGAGAAGAGAGAGGAGGAGGATGAAGAGACGAAAGGGTGGAGAAAGAGAGAGAGTGAAGAGAGAGAGGAGGGGGGTGGAGAAGAGAGAGAGAAGAGAGGGTGGAGAAGAAGAGAGAGGAGAGAGGAGGTGGAAGAAGAGAAGAAGAGGAGAGGGGAAGAAGAGAAGAGTGGGTGGAGAAGAGAGAGAGAGAGGGGTGGGAAGAGAGAGAGAGAGAGAGTAGGGTTGGAGAAGAGAGAGAGAGAGGAGTGGAGAAGAGAGAGAGGGGAGGAGAGAGGTTGTGAGAAGAGAGTGAGAGAGGGTGAGAAGAGAGAGGTAGATGTGGAGAGAGAGAGGAGAGAGAGGGTGGAGAAGACGAAGAGGGTGGGTGGAGGGAAGAGAGAGAGAGAGAGGGTGGAGACGAGAGAAGAGAGAAGGTGGGAAGTAAGAGAGGAGGAGAAGAGAGAGAGGAGGGTGGAGAAAGAGAGGAGAGAGGGTGGAGAAAGAGAGAGAGAGAGGGTGGGAGAAGAGAGAGAGGGGGAGAGAGAAGAGAGGAAGAAGAGAGAGAGAGGGAGAGAGAGAGAGAGTAGGTGAGAGAGAGAGGGATGGAGAAGAGAGAGATGGTGGAGAAGAGAGAAAGGTGGAGAAGAGAAGAGAGAGAAGAGTGGAGAAGAGAGAGAGAGGGGGTGGAGAGGAGAGAGAGGGTGGGGAAGAGGAAAGGGGGGAGAGGGGGGGAGAAAGAGAGAGAGGTGGTAAGAGAGAGTGTGGAGAAGAAGGGGAGGGGGAATGGGAGAAAAGAAGGGAAAAGGGGGGAGAAGGGAGGGAGGGTGGGAAAGAGAGAGAAGAGGGGGGATTAGATGAGAGAAGGGGATGGGAAAGAGAAGGAGGGGGTGGAGAAGAGAGGAGGGGGAGAAGGGAGAGAAATGGGAGAAGAAGAGATGGGGGGAGAGAGAGGGAGGGTGGAGAAGAGAGAGAGGGTGGAGAAGAGGGAGGGGGGTTTGGGGAAAAGAAAAGGGGAGGAGGGAGGAGAGGGGTGTGAAGAGGGGGGAGAAGAAGGAGAGGGGGGGGAAAGAGAGAGAAAAGGGGTGGGGAAAAAGAGAGAAGGGGGTGGGAAAGAGAGAAAGAAGAAAGAAGGGT
>JAQIHA010001112.1:0-12184 GCA_028751875.1 Rapana venosa
AGTGTAAAAGGGTGATCGTGTATTTTTTTTGAAATTTAATTTTGTACCACTCTACACACACACACACAACACACACACACACACACACACACACACACACACACACACACACACACACACACACACTCTCTCTCTCTCTCATCTCCTCACTCCTCTCTCTCGCTCTCTCTCTCTTCGTCTCTCTTCCTACCGACTCATTCTCTCTTCTCGCCCTCCTCTGTTGCCTAAGACCTATCAATATTCATTCTCTCTCTCTCTCTCTCTCTCTCCATCACTCTCATCTCTCTCTCTTCTCGCTCTCTCTCTCCTCTCTCATCTCCTCCTCTCTCTCTCTCTCTCTCTCTCTCTCTCTCTCCTCTCTCTCTCTCTCCTCTCTCTCTCTCTCTCCTTCTATGTTATTGTGTATTCTAATAAAGGCATATTCATACTTTCGATTTTCAATATATTTTGGACTTGTTGTCTGTACTTGAGCTCCAGTGAATCTCCTATTTAATATCTTATTACCACTGTAACAACTATGTGTACTATCTACAATATGAAGGTGTTCAATTTTATGATCTATAAGTTTGGCTTACTCCCCTCTCTCTCTCTCACTTCTCTCTCTCTCTCTCTCACTCTCTCTCTCATCTCCCTCTCTTCTCTCTCTCTCTCTCTCTCTCTCTCTCTCTGTGTTGTTATTGCTGTGTTGTTACTTTCTTCTTGTTGTAATTTGTTTGGGTTTTTCGCTTGTTTGTTTTTTGTTTTGGGTGTATGCACGTGGTTGTGTGTGTGTGGTGTTGGTGAGTGTGAAGGGGAAGGTGCATTTTTTTTTTAAAATTGTTTTTGTTTGTTTGTTTGTTTTGTGTTTTGTTTGTTTTGTTTTTTTTTGGTCTATGGTGTTTTTTTTCCATAGTTTGTTTGTTGTTGCTGTTTTTTCTTGTTTTTGTTTGTTTATTTGGAAGGTTGTTTTTGTCTGCTTTTTGGTTGTTGTTGTTGTCTTTTTGTGGTGGTGTGGGGGGGGTTCTGGGGTATGTTTTTTGTCTTTTGTCGTCTGGGGTTGTTTTTTTTTGTAGTTTTTTCTTCTTTAAAAAAAGTTTTTTCCCTTTGCGTCCTTCGTGCTTGAAAGATAGTAAACTGAGTGCTTTTTAAATGTGACCCATGGGCGGGGACTGGAATGTAGAAAAAAAAAAAGAACATGAAACTTATTCATTATCCGAAAAAAAAATTTTGTTCTATTGCTTACAATGTGTATATGTTCTTTTATGACTTTATTGCCTTTTCCCCCTCTTTATTATGTGAGTTTTGGGTATTGCACTTATTTTATGACCATGACATTCAATTTGCAGGACCATAGATTTATAAAAGGTTTTGTTTGATCGTGTCTATGTAGTAATACCATATTTACTATTACCTGATAACACCCCCACCCCAACCCCACACCCCCAACACACACGCTCAAACAAACAACAAAAACAACCACACACACACACACACACACACACACGCACACACACACAGCACACACACACACACACACACACACAACTCACTCACCCACTCACCCACTCATAATCTCTCCCTCAACGACTGTAATAGTCCTTAAATTTCTTCTTGGTTTGTTTCTTGTTTTTATGTTGGATATGGGTATTAAATTTTATTTTTAACATGACATATAATTTGAAAAGCAAGTATAAATCAAAATGAGTGTTATGGATGGGCATACTGTTTTGGATTTAATATTGGATATTAAGCTCTGAAAATACACACAAACACACTCTCTGTCTCTCTGCCTCTGTCTCTCTCTCTCAACCTTTAATCCGTCCTGCTTATAGTCACATATATCCTGATAGAAGATTCATATTTTTATATTTTTCAATACTTTTATTGACTTTAGCCTCTTGTACTTAATTTTTAATATGCCCAATTTCAATACTTATAATTATGTATAACAAGTATGTTACCATTTGACAATGTGTAGATGTTTAGATCTTTATGACTTATTTAAGTTTGGTTGTGTTTATTTTTTTCTTGGCTTGTTGTTGTTCTTGTTCTGTTGTTGTTTTGTCTGTTTTTTCCTCTTTTTTATCAACTTTTGTTGGTTTGGTTTATTCTTCTCTTTGTTTGTTTGTTTGTTTGGTTACGTTTTTTGGGGTTGGGGGTAGGGGTTGGGTATTTTTAGGATTTTCTTATTACATTGCTTGCTTGGGGGGGGGGGGGGGGGGGGGGGGGGGGGGGGGGGGGGGGAGGGGGGGGGGGGGGGGGGGGGGGGGGGGGGGGGGGGGGGGGGGAGGGTTGTTGGGGGGGGGGGGGAGGGTTGTTGGGGGGGAGCGTTTTGAAAAGGTTATTTCCCATTTTTTATTGTGAGACGGTATAAGTATTGGGTTATTATTATTAAGATGTATCCCTAACGGGCGGGGACTAGTTGTAAAAAAGCACAATGGTGCTTATTCATTAGCCTCAAAATAAAAGAATTTGACATTGTCACTTGTCCCTCTCCCTCTATCTCTCCTCTCTCTCTCTCCTCTCGCTCTCTCCTCTCTCTCCTCTCTTCTCACTCTCTCACTCTCTCTCTCGCTCTCTCTCACTCTCTGTGTTGTATTGTGGCCTAAACCGATTATGCAATTAAATGCATTCTCTCTCCTCTCTCTCTCTCCTCCACTCTCTCTCTCTCTCTCTCCTTCTCTCTCCTCTCCCCTCTCCCTACGTCAGCTCTCTCTCGTCTCTCTCTCTCTCTCCCTCTCTCTCTCCTCTCTCAACCTTCTATTTTATTGTGTATTCTAATAAAGGGCATATTCATAAATACTTCGATTTCCAATATTTATTTTGGTACTTTTTGTCTGTACTAGAGCCCAGTGAATCTCCTATTTTAATATCATTATTACCTAAACGTGAAACAACTAGTGTACTATTCCCTACAATAGAAGTGTTCAATTTTATGATCTATTAGTTGGCTTACCTACACCAACCCTAACTCTCTCCCTCTCTCTCTCTCTCTCTCTCTCTCATCTCATGCTCCTCTCTCTTCTCTCTAGCACTCGCTCTCTCCTCTCCTCTCTTTCTCCAGTCTCTCTCCCATCTCTCTCTTCTCTCTCTCACTCTCTCTTTCTCTCTTTCTCTCTGTTGTTATTGCTGTGGTTGTACTTTTCTTCTTGTTGTAATTTGTTTGGGTTTTTTCGCGTGTTTGTTTTTTGGTTTTGGTGTATGCACGTGTGTGTGTTGTGGTGGTGTGAGAGTGAAGGGGGGAAGGTGCTATTTTTTTTTTTAAATAGTTTTGATTGTTGTTTTGTTTTTGTTTGTTGTTGTTTTTTTGTTTTTTTTGGTCTTAAATGGTTTTTTTTTCCATTAGTTTGTTTGTTGTTTGCCTTTTTTTTTTTTTTTTTCTTGTTTTTTGTTGTTTTTTGAAGTTTTTTTGCGCTTTTGGTTGTTGTCTTTTTTTGTGGTGGTGGTGGGGGGAGGGGTGGGA
The DNA here is from genome assembly GCA_028751875.1 of Rapana venosa. Classification (NCBI taxonomy): domain Eukaryota; kingdom Metazoa; phylum Mollusca; class Gastropoda; order Neogastropoda; family Muricidae; genus Rapana; species Rapana venosa. Next base: position 3,443 of record JAQIHA010001112.1, read on the forward strand.
GGGGGGGGGGGGGGTTTCTGGGGTATGTTTTTGTACTTTTGCTCGTCTGGGTTGTTTGTTGTTGTTTTGAATGTGTGTTTGTTTTGTTTCTTCTTTACAAAAAGTTTTTTTCTTGCTTCTTCTGCCCTTGAATGTAGAGTACTGAGTGCATTTTTAATGAGACCCCATGGGCGGGGACTGGATGTAAAAAATGAAGCAGAATACTTAAATTCATTCTCCTGAAAAAAAAATTTTGTTTCTATTGCTTACAATGTGAGATGTGCTTTTTATACTTTATTGGCTTTTCACCCCCTTATATTATGGTAGTGTATGGGTATTGCACTTAGTTATTACCATGACATTCAATTGGCAGGAGCAAATTAAAAGTGTTTGTGTTGATCGTGTGCAATGTGAGTATTACATATTTATATATCCCGAAACACCCCCCACCCCACCCCACACGCCCCCACACACACGCTCACACAAACACAAACACACACACAACACACACACACACACACACACACACACAACACACACACACACACACACACACACACTCACTCTCCCACTTCACCCCCTCATATTCTCTCCCCTACAAACGACTGTATAGTCTAAATTTCCTTCTGTTTTGTTCTTGTTTTTTATTGTGTGGATGTATGGTATTAAATTATTTTTATCATGACATAAAATTTGAAACAAGTATAAATCAAAATAGTGTTGATGATGGCATACTTTTTGGATTTATATATTGGATATATCTCTGAAAATACACACAACACACTCTCTGTCTCTCTGTCTCTGTCTCTCTCTCTCACCTTTATCGTCCTGCTTATAGTCATAATATATCCTGATGAAGGATTCATATTTTTATATTTTCAATACTTTATTGGACTTGCCTCTGTACTTAAGTTTTAATGAGTGCCCTATTTCAATATCTTATAATTATGTATAAACAAGTATGTGTACCATTTGACAATGTGTAGATGTTTATCTTTATGACTTATTAAGTTTGGTTGTGTTATTTTTTCTTGGCTTTGTTGTTGTTCTTGTTCTTGTTGTTGTTTGTCTGTTTTTCTCTTTTTTATCATCTTTTGTTGGTTTGGTTTTTCTTCTCTTTGTTTGTTTGTTTGTTTTGGTTACGGTTTTTTTTGGGGGGTGGGGGTAGGGGTGGGGTATTTTTAGGATTTTCTTTTAATTGCTTGCTTTGGGGGGGGGGGGGGGGAGGGTTGTTGGGGGGGGGGGGGGGGAGGGTTGTTGGGGGGGAGCTGTTTTGAAAAGGGTTATTTCCCCTTGTTTTTATTGTGAGACTGTATAAGTATTGGGTTATTATTATTAAGATGTATCCCTAACGGGCGGGGACTGGATGTAAAAAAGCACATGTGTGCTTATTCATTATCTCGAAATAAAAGAATTTGTCATTGTCATTGTCATTGTCATTGTCATTGTCATTGTCTTCTCTTCTCTCTTCTCTCTCTCTCTCTCTCTCTCTCTCCTCTCTCTCTCTCTCTCTCTCCTCTCTCTCTCTCTCTCTCTCTCTCTCTCTCTCACTCTCTGTGTGTATTGTGGCCTAAGACGATATGCAATTAATTCATTCTCTCTCTCTCTCTCTCTCTCTCTCTCTCTCTCTCTCTTCTCTCTCTCTCTCTCTCTCTCTCTCTCTTTCTCTCTCTCTCTCTCTCTCTCTCTCTCTCTCTATGTTATTGTGTATTCTAATAAAGGGCATATTATACTTTCGATTTTCAATATTATTTTGGACTTGTTGTCTGTACTTGAGCTCCAGTGAATCTCCTATTTTAATTATCTTATTACCACGTGTAACAACTATGTGTACTATTCTACAATATGAAGGTGTTCAATTTTATGATCTATAAGTTTGGCTTACTCTCTCTCTCTCTCTCTTCTCTCTCTCTCTCTCTCTCTCTCTCTCTCTCTCCTCTCTCTCTCTCTCTCTCTCTCTCTCTCTCTCTCTCTCTCTCTCTCTCTCTCTCTCTTTCTCTCTGTGTTGTTATTGCTGTGGTTGTTACTTATTCTTGTTGGTAATTTGTTTGGGTTTTTCGCTTGTTTGTTTTTTGTTTTGGTGTATGCACGTGGTGTGTGTGTGTGTGTGTGTGAGTGTGAAGGGGGGAAGGTGCTATTTTTTTTTTTTTAATTGTTTTTGTTTGTTTGTTTGTTTTTTGTTTGTTTGTTGTTTTTTTTGTTTTTTTTTGGTCTTATGGTGTTTTTTTCCATTAGTTTGTTTGTTGTTGCTTGTTTTTTCTTGTTTTTTGTTTGTTTATTTGGAAGGTTGTTTTTGTCTGCTTTTTGGTTGTTGTTGTCTTTTTTTGGTGTGGTGGGGGGGGGGGGGGGGGGGGGGGGGGGGGGTTCTGGGGGTATGTTTTTGTCTTTTGCTGCGGGGTTGTTGGTTTGTTTTAGTTTTTTTTTTTTTTCTTTTTTAAAAAAAAATTTTTTTTTTTTTTCTTTGTTCTTCTGCTTGAAAGTATGAGTATGAGTGGCTTTTTTTTAAATTGCCCCCATGGGGGGGGACTGGATGTAAAAAGAACTAATACTTTTTCTTATCCGGGAAAAAAAAAAAATTTTGTTTTATTGCTTAAATGTGTAGATTTTTTTTTATATTTTATTGGCTTTTCCCCCTCTTTATTATGTGAGTTTTGGGGGTATTGCACTTTTTTTTTTACCATGCATTCAATTTGAGGAGCTAATTAAAAAGTTTTGTGTTGATCGTGTGCTATGTGAGTTTTACATATTTAGTATTTTTCCCTGAAACACCCCCCCCCACCCCACCCCCACACCCAGCTCAACAAAACAAAACACACACACACACACCACAAAACACACACACCCCACACACACACACACCCACACACACACACACCACCCTCACCACTCCCACTTTATATTCTCTCCCCCAAGATGTATAGTCTTAAATTTCTTCTTGGTTTTTTTCTTGTTTTTATTGTGTGGATGTAGGGTATTAAATTTATTTTTATCATGACATATAATTTGAAACAGTATAATTAAAATGAGTGTTGATGGGTTTGGCATACTGTTTTGGGATTTATATATTGGATATTATCTTGAAATACACACACACATCTCTGTCTCTCTGTCTCTGTCTCTCTCTCTCCCCTTTTATGTCCTGTTATAGTCATAATATACCCTGATGAAGGATTCATATTTTTATATTTTCAATACTTTATTGGACTTGCCTCTGTATTAAGTTTTAATGAGTGCCTATTTAAATTCTTATAATTATGTAAAAACAAGTATGTGTTACCATTTGACAATGTGTAGATGTTTATCTTTATGACTTATTAAGTTTGGTTGTGTTATTTTTTCTTGGCTTTGGGTTTTGTTTTGTTCTTGTTGTTGTTTGTCTGTTTTTCTCTTTTTTATCATCTTTTGTTGGTTTGGTTTTTTTTTCTCTTTGTTTGTTTGTTTGTTTTGGTTACGGTTTTTTGGGGGGTGGGGGTAGGGGTGGGTTATTTTGGATTTTCTTTTAATTGCTTGCTTTGGGGGGGGGGGGGGGGGGTGTTGTTGGGGGGGGGGGGGGGGGGGGGTTGTTGGGGGGGAGCTGTTTTGAAAGGGTTATTTCCCCTTGTTTTTTTTTGTGAGACGTATAAGTATTGGGTTATTATTATTAAGATGTATCCCTAACGGGCGGGGACTGGATGTAAAAAAGCACATGTGTGCTTATTCATTATCCTCGAAATAAAAGAATTTGTCATTGTCATTGTCATTGTCATTGTCTCTCTCTCTCTCTTTTTCTCTCTCTCTCTCTCTCTCTCTTTTCTCTCTCTCTCTTCTCTCTCTCTCCTCTCTCTCTCTCTCTCTCTCTCTCTCTCCTTCTCTCTCTCTTCTCTCTCTCTCACGGGGGGACGTGGGGATGAGTGCTGTGTGTAGGGAAAGGACGTGGCGTAATACTGCTCGGCATTTGCATTAAAAAGTGACTGTTCTCGTTCTTGTAGTGTGGTGAATTTTTGCAACAGTTTTGATGGACTGATGTAGACGAACATGTTATCAAGTTACAAAAGAGGTCAGTAATAATGCCAAATTTAACATTTTTGTTAATTTCTAAGGATAGTATTTTTGATCTCATCTCAAATTCTAGCCCAAACGCACGTAAACCTCCTATGCTTAGTACACGTGCAATTCGAGGATAGCTGGGATACACTCACAGCAAGATGCTGTCCCAAATGTAACGTGTGTTTACCCCGTGAATTTTGCCCTACGTCACGAGATGTCACCACCCTAGAAGCAGGCAGTCTCTGATCAGCAACACGAAATTGACCTTGCTGTGTGTATTGAATCAGACACCACTGAGGACAACAGTAGTGACATTTCTCTGCAGAAGGCGCACGGCGCATTTCTTGCAGTGGGCTGCAGTGTGGAGCTGATCAGGGACTGATGTGGCAGAGCTGACAGACAGATCGCTGCAGAGAAGACTGAGGGACACCCAGAGAAACCAGGACTTCGGCAAAGTGTTTGTTTCTGACAGTACACCAGACACTGTTATCTGTGAAAGTGATGACTTGGTAATTCAGTTCAAGTGGACAGATAGCTCTGATGAACCAGCCGATTTCTTCTGGTTTATAAAAAAGGACATTGAACATCTGACTGAGGAAGAACGTGTCATTTCTTCCAGGCTAAAGCTGTGGACTGGCAGATCGTAAAAGAATGAAAAAGAGGATTGATGCCAGTCTTAATTTTCTGCATGTGATCATGGGTGTTGTTCAATATCACCTTGGATAATTGTGATTGTGCCTGCCTATTTTGGAATAGGTATGTGCATGTGCGTGCGCGCGTGCGTGCGTGCGTGCGTGCGTGCGTTGTGTGTGTGTGTGTGTGTGTGTGTGTGTGTGTGTGTGCGTGCGTTTGTGCGTGTGTGTGTGTGTGTGTTTGTTGCGTCTGTGTGCGAGCGTGCGCGCGTGTGTTTGTGTATGCGAGCGTGCGATGTGTGTGTGTATGCGAGCGTGCGTATGTGTGTGTGTGTGTGTGTATGTGTGTGAGAGAGAGAGAGAGAGAGAGGAGGAGAGAGGAGAGAGAGAGAGAGAGAGAGAGGAGGAGAGGAGAGAGATGAGAGGAGAGAAAAGAGGAGAGAGAGAGAAGAGGAGAGAGCATAAACTGACTGCGCATACGTGTCCTCGCCAGTTTCGTTTTCCTCACGTGTTTTGTGTAACAAACTAGCAGGAGCCAGTGGCCCAGCCTGACTGAACACTTTGCTGCAATGCTGTGTCTGACTCTGTACCATGACATGGAATCCATGCCATGACGATCATTTGGGCTAGAACCATATTTGTTGCTGTTGTTGTTGTGCCCAGTCCCCTTCCCACTGTCCCCTTGTGTATGGGCTTCACAGCTTAAATCACAATAAACTATTGTCATTGTCATTGTCATTGTCTCTGTCTGTGTCTCTGTCTCTCTGTCTCTGTCTGTCTCTGTGTCTGTCTGTCTGTCTGTGTCTATCTGTCTCTTTTCTCTCTCTCTCTCTCTTCTCTCTCTCTCTCTCTCTCTCTCTCTCTCTCTCTCTCTCTCTCTCTCTCTCTCTCTTGTTGTTTTTTTGGTGGTTTTTTCTTTAATTTTGTTTGTTTGTTTTGTTTTGTTTTTTTGGTTTTGGGGATTTTCTTTTATTTGTTTGTTTTATTTGTTTCTACTGTGTGATAGTATTATTAAGATGTAGGACGGGATAAAAAAGCCTTTTTTTTTATTATCCTTGTAATACAAAATTTGTATCTTTTACTGTGTGGATGGCCATTTTATGATTTTCGGGGGTGATTGTTTCCTCTTTATTGGTGTGTTGGGTATTGGGCTTACTTTTTTTTTTTTTATCAATTCATTTTTTGGTATAATAAAAAAGGGGTAATGGCGCTGTTGCTGTTTTGAGAATTAAATATTACAAACACACACACACACACACCCACACACACACACACACACCACCACACAACACACACACACACACACACACACATTTTCCCCATATTTGAAAGGTTTGGTTTTTTTTTTTTTCTTGTTTTTTTGTTATTCCTCCCTCTCTCTCTCTTCTCTCTCTTCCCCTTTTCCTTCTCTCCCCCTCTCTTCTCTCTCTCTCTCTCTCTTTTTCTTTTTTTTGTTTTGCTTATAGTTATTTTGTTGTTGGTCGGTCAAGGTGTCCTCTGTCCCGGTAACCATGAAACCCCCCGGGAACCAGTGACTTAAACCCAACCCAAAAATGACCCCTGGAGGGATTGGCGCCGAAAGGCCCTTTTCCCCCCAAAACCAAAAAAAATATCCGGATCGGTCGCCGCCGGGTCAACAAGGACCGCCCCTTTCCCGTTCCCACCAGCGGGGGAGGGCCAATGTCTATGGTGGCCCCCTACAACAAATAAAGGGGAAAGGGATACGTCCCTCGAACAGGGAAAAACGTCAGAATCGGGCCCAAACAGCAAACTCCAAGAACTGTATCGAGGGGACAGGTACACCGGGTTTGGGTTTGGTCTCTGGGGGTCAGATGGAAAGAGCACGGTGACACCATACTGCGAGGGTCATAGCTCTATATAGGGGGAGCGGAAAGCATTCAATGGCGTAGGCAGTTTGTCAACAAAAAACATCAAGAATCGGTAATAGGTTTACTACTACCAGTAAACCCGGCTTATGGCATCCGCCTCAGGGCACCCCCTTAAACTCACAGTGATTCAAGCCACGCCCCAACGGGATCCGATGTGAAGTCGTAGGGGATTCAAAACCAAAACATCTTGATCATCCGGGGGATATGGAACCCCAAGGAGGGGGAAACGCACGAAAGACGGGAGAAAAATTCTGGGGTCCCCCCCTGTAAAATGCGTCACCAATGAGCGAGGATCCGACTACGGGAATTTCCCACTAAACCCAAATCCCCTTTGGGGGAACCAAAGGGATCCCGACGCGGACAGGCTGCACCCAATGGGATCCTCACAACCTTGACTCTCCCGGTGCAAACGGTTTCGATTCTCATCAAAGAGCCAAGACATTCCCAGGTGCAGACATGGGGGCGATCATGACCTCGTGCTCCGAACTTTAGAGTCCCATTGAAGAAGACCCCTAAGACAAGAACACCGATCAAGTTCAACCTGGAAAAACTGAAGGACCCCCCCATCGCGAGTCCTTCCAAGCAACAAAGGAGGGAAAATTTTTACCATGCTGGCAATGAAGAGATGCGAACGATGAACCAGTTTTAACACAGTGATGATGAGCAGCAAGGGATCTTCTTGGCAAACTCGCCCAAAAAACAACCCGGGGGCACAGATGAAATCTTGAAATGTGTGACAAAGACGAGACCTGAAGAAGGCAAGAACACTACAGGAGCAGTTGGGAAGAGAATAAACAAAAAACAGGAGAGAAAGAGGAAGACCCAAAGGAGGAAAGGAAGAGAAACAATGTACAGAAACGAAGAGACCTGACAAAGAATAATAGCAGAGAGCATACCAGATTGTGAAAAAGCCACCAAAAAAACAGGCAAAGTCGTAACATCCCGGACAAAGAAGGAATTTCCAACAGAAAGAAGGAAAACCCTTTGGCAGTGGACGGAAACTGTTCCGAAATCTACAATCATCAACCTGGGACCCCCGCGTACTTGCAAGCCAAGCCTCATCGAAAAAAGAAAACTTCAATGGTTTCGGGACCAGTGAAAAGTGAAACAGTGTCAGTGAAAAGTTTTTGTTCCTGGTGAAGGACGTGTTATATTTTTTGTCAAATTTTTTTTTGCGCTTTTTCGAGTCTTAGTTTTAAAAATTGTTACTCATTTTTTTTTTTTTTATTAAGTTTTGGGTTTGGGTTTTTTTTTGTCTTTTGGGGGTTTTTTGGGTGTTGGTTTTTTTTTTGGTTTTTGGGGCCTTGTTTTTCTTTTGTTTTTTTTTGGGGGGTGTTTTAGTTTTTTTTTCTTCTTTTTTTGTTTTTGGGTTTGGTGTGGTGTTTTTTTAGGGAGGTTTTTTTTTATTGTTTTTTTGTTGTTTTTAAAGGGGTTTTTTCCCTTTGTTTTATTGTGTGGAAATATGGGATTGGGTTTGTTTAAAATGTGTCCTACGGGGTATTGGGGGTGTAAAAAAAGCAATAGAATTTGGGTTATATTGTCTCCCCCTTTTTTTTCTTCAGTAGGGGTTTTTAAAGTCTGTTACAATTATTAATATTTTATATTTTGGGATTTGTTGATTTTTTAAAATGTTTTTTTTGTTAGGTTTAGAGGGTTTTTTTGGGGTTTTTTTTGGGCTTTTTTTCCAGAGGGTAGTTGTAAAAAAAAAAAAAAAAAGCATTCTTGCTTTGCTCACTCCACTCCTATCCCTTGGCGGGACGACGTTTGGGGGACCCGACGGACGCTGCAAGTGGACCCCCCAAATGGTTCGTCCTGGGTTTTTTTTAGGAGGTTGGGGCAGTGAGTCCGGGGCCACTCCCTTTATGTTGGATATCCCCTTTTGCTGGTGTCCCCGGGCCCCTTTGTCCCTTTCCCCCATTCCTGCGGATGTCTTTGCAGGCTGTTCCTCCGTTTGATGTATTAGCAAAGGTTTTTGTTTGACAGTGCCTCGATCTGCTGCCCCACGTAGTCTTGGTTTTGGGTCTTTAGGTGATGTTCAGGATCCGCCCGGGACTTTATCTAAAGGGTTTGAATGCGAGTTCTAAAACGGCAGTAAATGTCCCTGCTTCAAGTGTACAAGGGAAGGATGTGACTTTAAGTCTGACCCTTGGGGGGGGTTTGATGTTGTGGTTTTCCACCTTTCGCCCCTTTTGTCATGGAGAGAGTCCCCGCAAGTT
>JAQIHA010001113.1:0-2500 GCA_028751875.1 Rapana venosa
TGATCGGCTTTGACTTCCACCACGCGTTTTGTTTGCTTTCTCAGCTTATAATAACCCCCTCCCCCTTCCCCATTAGGTGGGGGGGGGGGGGGGGGGGGGTTAGAGACAAAGCTAAAATAAAAAACTGTTTCAAACTGTTCAGTTGCCTTTCCTGTTTGTGCAAAGTCATGCCACTGTCAACACAATTTCTTCGTTCAAAGAATGACAGACGAGATAATGTAGCCACAGTTAATTCACTTATCCAATATAACTTCTGTAACCCAATTTTCTCCAAGTTCATAATATATGTATGTATGTGTGTGTATATGTACACAGATATAGGTATGACATTTAGATATTTTCAGTTGACATTTTCACTCATGATCAACGGATGTTTTTCAAACAGCCTATTGCCTTCACATAGGATCAAAATCAACAGTTTTTCACCGTTCTTGGGAATTCCACAGCGTGAAAGTATTTAGTTTTCTACTATTCTTGGAAATTTCACACGTGAAAGTATCAATATATTGTTTTGATACACCAGCTGCCATTGTGTAGTGGTTAGAGGCTTGGGTTTCTGTGTGAAAGGTCGCAGGCTCGATTCCCATCAGAGTCGTAGCAATTTTTTGGACTCCCGCCGGCTCCTACCCAGAGTGAATTTTTTAAGGGCTCATTGGGAACAGTGAGACCTCACAGTCATACATCATCTACTTTATAGATGTAGTGTCAAGAATGTTGCTCAAATTATTTAACCAACACTGCAGGTGTCTGTATCCCTCAGGCCAGTTTGATACCTGGAAAAAAATATCATGTTTGGAAGCGTAGAGTATAGCCACGTCAACTGGTCTTCAAATTGGTGCACTTCCTTTTGCATCACCATTACATCCTCCTCATCACCATTAACCAACATGCAATGAAATAATGTTATCTCTGATCTGCTGGACAAGTCTGCTCTGGTCTCATAGTGACATGCCTGCGATCAGTTTGTATCAAAACCTTCGGGGTTGGAGGTCCAGGGAAGAAGGCTCTTGGAAAGATGTAGTGGTGACCATCACGACGTGTCTGTCTGTCTGTCTGTCTGTCTGTCTCTGTCTCTCTCTGTCTGTCTGTCAGTATGTCTCTCTCTCTCTCTCTCTCTCTCTCTCTCTCTCTCTCTCTCTCTGTTGGGGGACGGGATAGCCTAGTGGTTAGAACATTGCGCTTGCAATCTGACGACCCGGGTACGCTTCCCGTTCAAGGGGGATATTTTCCCTTGGAGTTAACATCAGTGCAGACTCCACTCTCCCCAAATATCCTTCGGATGAGACTATAAACCGAGGCCCCGTGTGCGAACGCACGCAGGACATCTTGACCACACGTTAAATCCTGTTCCGCTTTTCGTAAGAGTAGGCTATTGTGTGCCGGTGGGAACAGATGACAGAATTTACAAAACCGCATACACACGGGGACTGGATGTAAAAAAGCACATAAGTGCTTATTCCATTATCCTTGATATAAAAGAATAATGAATAAATAAATAAATAAATCTCTTTGTCACCATTTCAACTCCAGGTGCGTCTTTTAACTGCCCTACAAATTCGGACATAATAATAATAATAATAATATAATAATAATAAAAAAATGTATGGAATTTATATAGCGCTGAATCTTGTAAAGCAACAAATCAAAGCACTCAGATGACTTTTTTTTTAAAGTTATGCGTGCGTGCTGTTTTGTAAATTTTGTCATCTGTTCCCACATGTTAATACCCTGCCTGTAAAGGTGAGCATATAGTAGTATGTCAGCCTACTTATTGGGCAGGCATGTCAACTCCGCCTGTTTTGACAGAAAACTCAACAAAAGAAACGGATTTGATTACAACCCTGACGTCATCCTTGGAACCTACCTTTCACGTAACTGACAAAGGCTCTCTCGGTGGACAATGGACAAAGACAGTCAGGGTTCAGCAAATCTAGGTTAAAGGTTAAAAAAAAAAAAAAAGAGATGTTAGGGAAAAAAACCGGGCGTGTGTGTATGGGAGGGGGAGTAGGGCGGGAAGAGGGAGGGGGTGTTACCTTGACCTACTCTACATTTCCAGTTTCTTCACTCTCTGTTTATTTGTCATGCTCTAAAGAAAGGGATGGAGAGGGAGGAGGAGGAGGAGGACGTTTAATGAAGAAGTCGGATGATGTGAAGAAAACTGTAGGATGAGGATGAGAAAAATTATAACCTCTCTCTCTCTCTCTCTCTCTCTCTCTCTCTCTGGATGGGTGCTTATTCATTATCATCGAAATAAAAGAATGTGTCATTCTCTCTCTCTCTCTCTCTCTCTCTCTCGCTCGCTCGCTCGCTCGGGTGTTTTCCCGTTGTTTTTGTTTTGCTTTTGGTTTATTTGTTTATTTATTTTGTTTGGTTTTGTTGGGGTTTTTTGGAGGGGATTGCTTTTGGGTGTTAGTTGTTTTGTTGTTGTTTTTTGTAGTTTTTTGTTTTGTTTTGTTTGTGTTTTACTGCGTTAGTGTATGGGTATTGGGTTTCTTTTATT
>JAQIHA010001113.1:5000-10000 GCA_028751875.1 Rapana venosa
CTAACTTCTACCTCTTCCGAAGCAAAGTTGTCAGGTGCTGAGCTTCTTAGTACATAGTTGGCACATGCAAGTTGTTAATACTCATCTAAAGGTAAAAGTCCTATCTCTGTATACCTTTCAAAAGCTGATGTATGAAACGGAACACCGATAGTAAGTTTGTCCGCTTTACAGTCTACTCTTTTAAGTTTTTTCAATAAATACTTTGGAGAGCTAAAAATACTTCTTGTCCAAACGACAACTTTGTTCTGATTAATGAAGTAGATAAATCTTTAAGGATTCTCATATCCTGTCCCCATTGCTTCTGCTTTGTGATTTTAAACAAATTTAAGCATGTCCTTGCCTTACATAAAATGTATTCAATGTGGGTGTTCCAGGGTAGTTTCGGAGTAAGAAATACCCCTAAAAAATCTACTACTTGTTTATATTCAAGTATCTCGTTATCAATTCTGCAAATTTAGAATTTTTTTTATAGAAAATTTAGAAGAATAAAGCAAATTTCCTTTAAACAGAGGACAATAAAAGAATTGAATTGAATTGAACATAGGTAAATTTTATGGATTACTCCCATTTTTAAACAGCATCATATGTGTTTTTCTGTAGACAGTGTGAGACCGTTTTCAGTTTTGTATTTATTTAAATTATCCAGATCTTTCTGGTAGATTTTTCTAGTATAATTCAAAGACCTTTTTGATGTGTTTCTTTTCATGGTAGTATTTGCCCGCATACAAATATCATCTGCATATTGTACTAAGACCACATTTTTAGATAAGTGTTTTGGAAGATCATGTAGTAAGATATTAAACAAAACAGGTGCTATAACAGATCCTTGTGGTAATCGCATATGAAGATATTTAGGTTCTGAATATGAACTTCTGATCCTTACCTGAATAGATCTGTCGCAAAAAAAGCTCTTGATAAAATGATGGAAATTACCAGAAAAGCCAATTGTCTTTCACTTCTTAAAAAATCTGGCAAGCCAAACTTGATCGTAGGCTTTCTTTATGTCAAAAAACATTGCCAGTACATTTTTTCTTCGCGCAAACTGGTGTTTTACACATGTTATAAGTTTAACTAAGTTGTCTGTTTCAGCAAAACCTGCTTGGTTGCTCATTATAATCCTGTTTTTCTGGCAATAATATGATAGTCTCCCTTGAACAATTTTCTCCATGAGTTTGCCAGTATGTGAGGTCAAAGCTATGGGCCTGTAACTGGCTTTATCTGTCTTGGACTTCCCTTGTATATGGATTGGTACAACGATAGACCGTTTCCATTGTGCTGGAATTAACACCCTCTGCCCAACAATTCTCAAACTGTTTGTAAAGTAAAAGAACAAAAGGCAAGTGCTTTAACATATCGTTTGATATCCCATCGGCCCCAACAGATTTCTTTTTTTAGGAAGAGATACCATTGCGCCTTTTACTTCCTGAAGAGTAAAGGGAGCATTAATACAAAGAGTGTTATCAGGCTCTGGATCTATGTATTAATACAAAGAGTGTTGTCAGGCTATGGATCTATGTATTAATACAAAGAGTGTTGTCAGGCTCTGGATCTATGTATTAATACAAAGAGTGTTGTCAGGCTCTGGATCTATGTATTAATACAAAGAGTGTTGTCAGGCTCTGGATCTATGTATTCACATTCGTTTTCTTCCCCTGTCCTGTATTGTCTGGCCTTAGCTGATAGTCCCTCCATATGCATTGTTTTAGAAAACATGTCGGCAAAGGCATCAGCCTTTTCTGTATTTGATGGGAACTGTTTATTGTCCAGAGTAATTGGACACGATGGCAAATTTACACCTTTTTTCTTTTCTTTAAATCTATAATTTATTTTAAGAAGGTGAAAACAAAGATGGTGAAAACAAAGGTGCTTGAAAAACAAAGATGAACAATTGTTGAAAACAAAGAAGGTTGAAAACAAAGAATGTGAAACAAAGAGTGTGAAAAGAAAGATTGTAAAAACAAAGAGTGTTAAAATAAAGAATGTGGTGAAAACAAAGATGGTGAAAACAAAGATACTTAAGAACAAAGACACTGGAAAAACAAAGACACTGGAAAAACAAAGATACTGGAAAAACAAATATGCTTGAAAAACAAAGATACTGGAAAAAACAAAAAAAACAAAAAAGAGCAGCAATCAGAGTTTCTTCAAAACAGCGTGGTAATCGTATCAGTTGTAACAATACAGGGTGGGACTTTTTACGATCTCCCCGGACAACTTAAATTGCAGACCCGCCAGTGCCTTCATTCCCTTCGTGTAAACAACAACACACACACAACACACCACACACACACACACAACACACACACACACACACACACACACACACAGAAGATCAAGTTTAAACATTGAAGATTCCGTAATCCACGTCAGCATTTGGTGGCTTACGGGGGAACAACAACATACCAAGCATGCATACTGTACAATCCCCGCATGCCTCGGAGATCTGCACGAGGACGTGGAAATAGCCATAGATGAGCTACTCTGAAGTCGGAATGTGTGGGCTGAGACCCAGCAGGAAGACCTCCTGCAGAGTTACAAGCACAGGAGAAGACTAGGCACTACACACCCACCAGGTAATGGAAGGCAGAGAGAAGAATACCATCAATTTTGGCCAACTAAACAGAGAAAAGCAACACAGAAGGAGACTTGAAACCTTTTGATACATTTTTATTTTATTTACTATTTCCTCTATCTACATACCGCTCTCCTCTCTCTTTTCTTTCTCTTTACTTCCTCAGCATAAACAGGTATGAATAGTGCATCTGTATTGAAAATGGATGGACCTTTAACCTAACCCACACAAAAGCACGAGGTTCAAAAACCACTAGATTGACGGCACTAGCAGCGATCGAAGAGTGCACAGTGTACAAAACTAGGAAAGCTGGGAAACGTCAAGGCCTATTATCATAACTTGGATGCAGTCGGTTTCTTGCATTTCCTGCAACAAAAAGAAAAGAAAGAAGGGAAAAAAAGTGATTTAGAGTCATTACACATACGCACGCAGCACATACACCACACACGCAACGCACGCACGCACGTACGCACACACCACACACACACACACACACACACACACACACACAAACACAACACAAACACAAACACACACACACACACACAACACACACACACACACACACACACACACACCACACACTGAAAAAAATCACTTGTAAAGTGAAAGGAATACAGTTGAAAAAATAAACATAGGCCTTTAGCCTGAAACTCTTGAAGAAGAGGAGGAGAGAGAGAAAAGGGAGAGAGTGAGAGAGAGAGAGAAGAGAGAGAGAGAGAGAAGAGGAGAGAGAGAGAGGACAGGACAGACAGAACAGACAGACAGACAGACAGAGACAGACAGACAGACAGATTTCTTGCTGCTGATGAAGAGGGATAAACGTCTCTATTTCGTTAACTTAGCCAGTACGAGTTGCTCCCCTCTATCTAATTCGTTGAGCAAGAAGTTGTGTGTTCGAATCCCGTATATGCCCGAACTTTTCCCCCATCCTTGAGTAATGGTCTGGTACTAGTCTTTCGGATAAGACGATAAACCAATGTCTCGTGTGCAACATGCATGAATGCACGTAAACGAGTTTGCATTGCGACGAGAGAATTGCCCCTGGCAAAATGCAGCCAGAAGGAAAGCCACTCTCATAGGGAACCTAACATACATGCAGACAGGATTTATAAATATAAAAAAAAAAGATGGGTGGCGCTGGTCTTGTGGCGACGATCTCTACCTGGCAAAGGGGATGAGGGGGGTGTATTCTTTTTTTTCTCTCTCAATATATAAGGGTCTGATTTGATTTGTAGAGCACAGTGAGAGAGAAAATTACTTGGATAATGTAATGTGCGTTAGCTGTTCAAGCTTCTGTGCAGAAGCCTGTAGTCTTAGTGTGGGATGCTACAACAATCTAGCCAGAGTGAGGGAATGTTTTCGGTTTCCTGTTCATGTGAAGTGAGGGAGGGAGTGGCGGGGTATGCCTTACCTCTTCATAAGAAACAGGGAAGGAGTGGGGGAGTATGCCTTACCTGCTTATGGTGAAGTCAGGGAGGTACTAGGGGAGGAGTGTCTGCTACCTGTTCACTAGACGTTAAAAGAAAAGCAAATGAGTGCTTATTTTATCGTCCTCGAAATTAAAGAATAAATAAAAATAGAATAAAGTCAGGGAGGGACTACGGGAGTATGTGTTAACTGTTAATGTGAAGTCAGGAAAGGACTAGAGGAGTATGTATGTGTTACCTGTTTATAGGAATCAGGAAAGGACTAGAGGAGTATGTATGTGTTACCTGGGGGGGGGGGGGGGGGGGGGGTTGGAGCGGGGAGTAAAGGTATAGGGAGTATATGCTCCAAGCTCATTATGAGATCAGGCAAGGAATTGGGGATAATTATGTCACAGGGGTGGGGTTGGTAGGGGCGGTAGTAAGTGTTACCTGGTTATGCGAAGTCAGAAAAAGTATATAAGACGTGAATCCTCCCATCTCATTCTAAGATCAAGCAAGGCATTGGAATATGTGATCTTCAGTTTAACGCCTATTCACATTTTAGTGATTTTAGACGGAAAATCTCAAAAGGGGCGGGGGGAGTGGTAAGTGTTACCTGTTAATTAGGCGGAGTCACACTTCAGTACAGTTCCCCCAGTTCACCCAGCTGTAAATGGGTACCTGCCCTCTTTAGGGTCAGGGAAGGTAAAGCAGCGAGGGAGAGGAGGAGATGGGCGCCGCCCTCAATATGCTGGCCCCTAGAGAAGTGAGGTCTCTGACGCCTCGCTCCCCTACGACCTTCTAGGTTATGGGACTCCTTTACCTTTACCTTTACCAGGTAGGCAGGGAGTGCGGCGCGTGCCTTACCTGCTGACGAGGAGGGCGTCCTGTAGGGAGTCAGGCAGGGGCTGGCGGAGCGTCTCGGGCAGACAGAGGATCAGCAGGCTGACCAGGATGGCAGGGATCCCGAAGATGACCAGAGGCACAGCCTTCCCTGCAGCCCCGTCCAGGGACTGAGG
>JAQIHA010001114.1:5000-12179 GCA_028751875.1 Rapana venosa
GAAGAGTAGTATGTGCTTTAAAAATTTTCCTTCCAATAAAATTAAAAATATATGTGCTTAAAATCCGTTGCAAAAAAGAAAGAGTTATGTGCTTTAAACCCCTTGCAAAAAACTAAGAGTAGATTGAAAAAACCCCTTGCAATAAAGAAAGAGTGATGTGCAAAAAAAATCCCTTAATATTTTGAAAAGATAGTATTCCAAAAATCCCCTTAAGGGAATTGAAAGAAGGTGCTGCAAAAAATCCTGCTAAATTGAGTAGTATTCAAAAATTTCCTTCAAATAATTTGAAAGGGTTATGGCATTAAAATCCCTTTGAAATTAACTGGGGGTAGTATTGCATTAAAATCCCTTTGCTTTTTTAAAGGTAGTATGTGCATTAAAATCCCGGCAATATAATTGAAATGTGGAAATGTTTAAAATCCCAGCAATAAAATTGAGAGGTAGTAGTGCATTAAAAATCCCTTGCAATATAACAGAGATGGTATTTAAAATTTAAAATCCCCTTGCAAAAATAAAGGAGAAAGTGCATTAAAACCCCTTTGCAAAAAATTAAAAAGATAGTATGTGCATAAAACCCTGCAATAAAATTTGAAAGAGAATAGTAAATTAAAATCCCTCAAATTAATCAAAAGAGTGGTATTGCATTAAAACCCAATGCACATGCTAGATACTACAAAAAATTTTGAATTTTTTGTACAACGGATGAAGGGACATCTTTATGAAAAAAAATACCTGCAAGCAAGAAAAAAAAAAAAAAACCCCTCATACGAGTGTTCAAATTTTTGTGTTTTTATTTTCTTTCATTTAAATTCAGGGGTAGCCTAGGGTTAGAACTGCGTTCGCAATCTGACACCCGGGTTTTGATCCTTTTTAAGGGGAAAATTTTCCTCGGGTTAACATCAGGCAGACTCCACTTCTCCCTTTAAAACCTTTGGGGAGACTATAACCCAGGTCCCGTGTACAACACACGCAGAACACTTTGCGCAACTTAAACCTTTTCCCCTTTCGTAAAGTAGGCCATGTTCCGCGGGGAAAGATGACAGAATTAACAAAACTGCATATACACCGGGACTGGATGTAAAAAAGCAAATAAGTGCTTATTCCATTATCCTCGATATAAAAGGATTTAAAAAAATAAAAATATTAGGGTTTTTAAAAAATGTTCATTCACTTAAAATCTTATATTTCGAAGAAAAACGAATAAGCATTCAAGTATTCTTCTACATCCAATCCCTGTGTGCATGCAGTTATTTTTTTCAAATAAATTTTGTCAACCGGTCCCACCGGCACATAATGGCCTACTCTTCCAAAAGGCGGAACAGGATTCTAACGTGTGCGCAGGATGTTTTGCGTATGTCTCACGCGGCAGTTTAGTCTCATCCGAAGGAGTTGACAGGGAGTGGAGTCGGCACTGATGTTAACTCCAGGGGGGACAATCCCCTTGGAGGATGGGGGGGGGGGGGGGGGGGGGCATCTCGGTAGTAGTTCGACCCCGGGTTCGAACCCAGGCTGTCAGTTTGCGAGCGCAACTTTTTATTTCGTTTTTCGGCTAGAGCTCCGAGGTTCACCAATGGTGAGATTTTGCACATGCGATCGAATTTAACCCTCCATTGAGGTAAGCCCTACTGTATCATATTGCATTGTATTGTATTGTACCTACTGCATCATATTGCACTGCATTGCATTGTACCTACTGCATCATATTGCACTGTATTGTATTGTACCTACTGCATCATATTGCACTGTATTGCATTGTACCTACTGCATCATATTGCACTGTATTGCATTGTACCTACTGCATCATATTGCACTGTATTGTATTACTAGAACACAGCCATACACGCAAACATCTCATCCAGAGTATACGTTGGTGCCTCGTACGTGTCTCACAGTGATTCCTACTTTACTATTTTTTTAATTCATTCTTTTATTTCGAGAATTTTAAAAAATATTGGTTTTTTGTTTTTTATATCAAGGATAATGGAATAACATTACTGCTTTTTTTCATTTTTTTTTTTTACTCCGGCCCTTGGGGGCGGTTTCGAAATTTTTGTCACCCTTTCCACCGGCAACAAAAATGGCCACCTTACGAAAATGGACAGATTTAAAAAACGTGGGCGAAAAAGATTCTATCTTTCCCCCCCCCCCCCCCCACACGGGGTCCTTTCCCCATGGGGGGGTTTTTTAGGGGGATAAAGTCCAATTCCCCAAGGGAAATGAAAAGGGAATTTGGGGGTCCCCCAAGGGAAAAATCCGAGAAAAAACCAAAAAACAAAATCTTTTAAATTATAAAATAAGAAAAGGAGCTGGGAAAAACCCCCCCCTTTCCCCCCCCCCTTTTTTTTTTTCCCCCCCCCCCCCCCCCCCCTTTCCCCATTTTTTAAATTTCCCAAAAGGAAAAACATCCAATGTTTTCTTCCGGTGTCCCAGAAATAGAAAAAAAGAATAAATATTATAAAAAAACCCCCAAATAGGAAGGCGTACTTATAGCTTTGGGAAAAAAATGGGGCCCGAAATTTAATTTTCTGCAAAAAAATAAAAAAAAAATTCTTTCGTGTTTTTCCGTTTGGGGGCAAAGAGATTTCCCCGGGGAAAGGCCCGGGGCGGCCCCCCGCCCCGCGGGTCAAACGCCCCCGCAACCCTTTTATTTTTCCTTTTCCCTTGGAAAAAATTGTTGGCTGCCCGGCCCTGAAGGGGATCCCCTTTCGGGGGCGGGTGGGAAAAGAAACTTTTCTCTTTTAAGTCTTTGTGGAAGAAAAAAGAAAGAGAAGGACCAAAAGGGGAAAAAATAGACAAGAAGGGGGGTATTGGAAGAAAGGGAACAAGTGGAAACAAACAGGGGGATAAAAAAAGAGGAAATTCCCAGAAAAGAATTTCCAAAAGGTGGTGTGCTTTTAAAATAGAATTTATGTTTAAAATTTTATGCTGATGGCCCTCGACATCCCCACTTTGGGGAAAACGTAAAACATTTCTTCCACTTAAAACCCAAACCCCCTGTTTTTCTTCAATTTCAAAGGGGAGACGGGGTTTGTCTGTTTAGAACTTTGCGCATTGCTCTCGTGATCCAAACGGGGTTCGAATCCCGTTAAAGGGAAATTCCCCCCCCTGGATTTTAACATCAGTGCCTACTCCATTCGCCCCAAAAACATTCGAGAACCCTAAAAGGATCCCGTATACCCCACGCACAAGAACAACGTCACACTTGCGCACACATTTTAAAAACCCCTTCCCCTTTTGGAAGAGTTTGTCCGGTGGAAACCGATACTAATAACAAAAACCGCATAACCGGGGGGCTAAATGGGTTTTTTTGTTTTGTTTTTAAAAACCCAGCGCTCTCCATTATCCTCGAAATGAAAAAATATAAATAAATCAAAAAAAAAAAAGATTTTCGTTCCCATCCCATCTCTCCCCCCCCCCCCCCCCTCTCCTTTTTATCCCCCACCCCTCCTCTCTCTCCCCCTCCTTCTTTTTCCTTCTCCCTCTCTCCTCTTCTTCTCTCTCTTCTTCCCTTTTTCCCCCCTCTCTCCCCCCTTTTCTCTCTCTCTCTTCCCCCCTTTTCTCTCCCCCCTCTTATCTCTCTCTCTTTCCCCCCCCATCCCCCCCCTCTCCCCCCCTCTCTCTCTACCCTCACTCTCGGCAGGGCGTGAGAAAGAAGCCTACAGTGTGTTCCGTTAAATTTTTCCATAAAGGGCCCTTTCCCCCTTCCCCCCTCCTCTCTTCCTTCCCCCCCTGCCTGCCTGAATGGCAGACTTTTTTAAAGGGTCAAGACTGGGGCCACGAACCCCAAACCAGGGGATAAAACAGCCCCAAAACTTGGGCTCCTCTCACACCCTTTGGGACCGACACCCCCTCCTTGCTGGGGTCCCCCCCGGAACTCAGGCGCAGTGAAACGGGTGGACCCTAAAGTAGACTTAACCCGTTTCCAAACCGCCACAGTTTCTTTAATATGGAAGGAGGGGTGGGGGTGGGGTGGGGGGCTTTTTTTTTTTTTGCTGTGTGTTCTTTCTTTTTTGTGGTTTGTGTTTTGTGTTTTTCTTGGTTATTTTTTTTTTTTTGGGGTTTTTTTTGTTGTTGGTTGGGTTTGTTGTGTGTGTACAGTGGTTTGGTAAAGTTGTGAAGATGGTATTATCATTGTTATATCATCATCGTCATCGTTATCATCATGATTATCATCATTATCACCACCACCACCATCATCATCGTCGTCGTCGTCATCGTCGTCATCCTCATCATCATCGCCACCACACCACCACCACCACCACCATCATCATCATCATCATCATCATCATCATCATCATCATCATCATCATCAAGACGGTACTAGAAATCTTTCCTTGAGGTAACTTAGCCTCTTCCTTTTTTGTGTTAAAAATCCTGATGACACGAATCTTTATAATAATCTCTTCATGGGATTTTATTGGTTATAAGGCGAGAGACTGACTAGAGCAGGATTGTGGTAATGGCTGGAGGAACTGTGGAGAAAGACAGATGTGTATTCATGGTTTGTGTACATTCAGTGTGTCAAATGTACAGTCGTTTGGGTGTAAAAATCGTTCTCTTTTTAATCCTGGGCTTTCTTCTTCGTCGTCGTCAACAAACGCTCAGACAGTAACTATTGGTGTTTGTCATATGAGGGAAAATGCGATGCGCTGCCGTTAAGCACCTGGCAAGTTCAGGCCCAGCGCAACTGACTGCGGCATGGGATAGAATAATTATCTTTTAAGACTATCTGGGTAAAAAAAGCAGAACGATGAACCAAGAAGGCACATAAAAAGAGGTGACAGGGAGAAAAGGAACAAGGCAGAAACGAAGAGAGGGACAGAAAAGGTGGAATTCTTAGCACAGAGTTTCCAGAAGGCGGGGAATTACTATTTATACTGACATGCTCCCTAGCATCCTCACGGGGAGGGGGGGGGGAGACTGAATCTTTAACGTGTAAAATTATGAACGAAATATCAGACATACACAACAAAATTAACCGCAACCTTCCGCTCGCCTGTACAGAAGTTGCATATGCATCATCCCCCAAACCAAAACAACGCCAAGCCTTGTAACCAGTATCCCCCTCTCAACCACCAAGAAAACCCTCCAACTTGCAAAAAAAACCAACCCAGGTGAAGCTTAAAACTGGCTTAAGCCCCAAAATGGACCTCCATGTCTAGGTGTTACAGGCGTAACAGGACCCTATGGGAGAGAGAGAGAGAGAGAGGGGTGGGGGAGGTGTATAGAGGTGGCGAAACAACACACACCTGATAGGTGACTTTGTGGGGATAGCTGTCCCACGACAAAATCCCATTCATCCTCTCCACCCCCGCTAGATTTTCATTGAGATAAGCTTCCCTCCGTCCCCCCCCCCGCCCCACCACCCCACCCACTCCCAACCCCCCCACGCCCCCTTCCCCTTAGCTACGTACCCTACCCATCTATCTGCCTGCCCACCTCTCATCTAGCATAACAATCCCATCCTAATCCTCCAGGACAGGCCTGTAACTACCCGTGGGGCCCATCCACCCGTCTTCCTGGCTTCCACCACCTGTTACTGACAGCCCTACCTATCTATATTATACACCTTATACCCGTGAAAGTCTTTCAACCTGTTTCCTAATCCTCTCTTCTTCTGCCCTCTCCCCCCATCCCCCACCCCCCGGCCCACCACCACCACACCACCTCCAGCTTTTCTTTTATCTCTTTCTTCCATCCGCTGTCTTCGTTGCTCTTTCCTTCCATATCTATCTTACTGTTTCATTTTTCCCCCCATACCATTTTAAGTCACGGCAGATTTCTCTTCGTAAAATTCGGGCTGCTCTCCTCGAGGAGAGCACGTCGCCACAAGAGCAGCGCCACCCTTTTTTTTTTATTCTTTTTATCCTGTCTGCAACTGTATTTGTTTCCCCATCAGAGTGGCTTCTTTTTTGTACATAATTTTGCCAGGGACAACTCTCTTGCGCCGTGGGTTCTTTTCCGTGCGCTAAATAATTATGTGTAACACACGGGACCTCGCATTCCGGTTCAGGAGGATTTTATTCTCTGGATTAACATCAGTGCAGACTCCACTCTCCACCCAAAAGTCTTCGATTAAACTATAAAACCGAGGTCCGTGTGCGAACGCACGGAAGAACGTCTTGCGCACACGTTAAAACCCCGTCCCGCTATTGGAAATGGGCCATTTGTCCCGGTGGAAAGGATAAAAAATTTTTAAAAAAACTGCATACATACGGGAAGGAGGGAAAAAAAAGCACAGAATGCTTATTTCATTATCCTCGTATAAAAGAATAAAAAAATGTTTTAAAATCTCTCTGAAATGTTTGCAACGTTACAAAGATAGTCCCCCTTTTCAGGGGGGAAAGGGGGGAATGAAAAAAAAAGTATGTGAAAGACTTATCGTAACACTTTGGGAAAAAAAGATTCAACTTGGGGAAAAGATTAAGAGTATCAAACGTCTCTCTGTCTGCTGTCTGTTGCTGTCCTGTCTCGCTTCTCTTCTTTCTCTCTCTCCCTCTCTCTCTCTTCTCTCCTCTTTTCCTCCTCTTCTTCCCCCTTTTTCTTCCTTTTCTCTCCTTTTCCCATCTCTCTCTCTTCTTTCTCTTCTCTTCCTTCTCTTTTCCCTCTTCTCTTTCTTCTCTTCTCTCAGCTCTCTCTCTCTTCTCCCTCTTCTTTCTCTTCTCTCCTCTCCTCTTCTCTTCTTCCCCCCTTCTCTTCTCCCCCTCTCCTCTTCTCTTCTCCTCTTGCCTTTTCTTCTCTCCTCCCTCTCCTTTCTCCTCCCCCTCTCTCCCCTTCTCTTTCCCTTTTTTGCTCCTCTTTTTTCCTTTCTCCTCTCTCTCTCCTCTCTCTCTCTCTTCTCTCTCTCTCTCTCTCCTCTCTCTCTCTCCCCTTTCTTTTTCTCCTTCCTCTTCTCTTCTCTCCTCTTTTTTTTCTCTTCTCTCCCCTTCTCTTCTCTCCTTTCTCTCTTCTTCCCCTCCTCTTCTTCCTCTCTCTCTCTCTCTCTCCTCCTTTTCTTCTCTCTCCTCTCTCTCTTCCCCCTCCCCCATTTAATTTTTAGTTTGGGTTTTCTTCTCTTTCTCTCGGGGGGGGGGGGGGGCCGACACGTAATGCAAGGTGAAGACGTAGGGGAAAATTGCTCTATATTTTTGGAATTTTGTAGCTAGTTTTTAAGTGGCCTTAATTTTTCTTTTTTACATC
>JAQIHA010001115.1:0-12174 GCA_028751875.1 Rapana venosa
GTTTTTTTGGGGAAATCTCCATCGAGAAGATACGTTCCACAGGCAAGCAGGGCCAAGAAAATGAAAAACAAGCACTATCTCACAGAGCAATGAGCTATCTGATACATCTTCTGACAGTGAAATAAACAATGATGTGGATGGAGTCCTTTCTATCGGATGCCTGGAGGATAACTGATTTAAACAGGCCCGCGGTAAAACTTGTTTCCCTAAGTAGATATTGGGCAGTCGTTTGCTGTGAGCTGTGTCAGGTCAGTCAGAGAAGTTCATGTGTGGGGGGTGCAAAAGACTGTTTTTTATAAAGTAAGAATTTAGGGATGTTTGTATGTGTCAGTCAGGTCAGTCAGAGAAGTTCTCTGTTACTGCTACTGGTATCCATGTAACCCAGTACAACCTGTCGCATGTGGGGGAGGAACCCCATAGAAAAAAAACCCAAAACATATGGAACTTGGAGAGGAATTGGCGCACCAAGGAATATCTAACCCCACAGAAAAAACATAAAAAGAAAAAAGCAAAGCCAAAATGATACGGATCGGTCGAGGCCCGGGTTACCAACGCCCGCGCTTTCCATGATCAACACCAGGTGGAAGTGACAAGTCAGCTACTGGAGTAAAAAACCCATTACTTAAGCTCCCTAGAGAAAAAAATCACCCATTGGTACATGGAACGTCCGTACACTCTACCATGTGGAAAAATCAAAGAACTAGAGTATGAGCTTAGCTGCTAAAATAGGGACATTATTGGACTAGGAGAAGTGAGATGACAGGTTTTGGGTGAGACATTGACTGAAGAAGGCAAACAAGATCTGGTACAGTGGCCAATAGAAACATCACCAACATGGAGGGGCATTTATTGTCAGAAAGGAAGTAGGGGGTGCTTTATCAGCTGTACACCGGCTTCCAGCAGGATTATCAGCATCTGGGGGGTCGGCCAACCCCAAGAACATCACCATCATACAAATCTAGCACCATCATCTGACCATGCAGATGAAAAAGTAAAGAATTTACGAAGATCTTGAAGAGACCATTATGAAAATACCCAAAAGGACTTTCTCATCACCCAAAGGGGGATTTTAAAACGCCAAAGTAGGTCCTGACTCTTACAACCCAATGGGCCCGGGAAAACAGTGGTCTTTGGAACTGGAGAGACCAACGCCCAGGGGACTACGCCCCCCTGCTGGAGTTTGCCTGCGACCACAGACTTACCATTGCCAATATCCTCTATCCCCACAAGCAGTCAAGGAGGACAACCTGCCAAACGGCAAGATCCATAACCAAATAGATTTTATCTTAACACCACGGCGCTTCAAATCCAGCATCAACAGAGCCAGAACAAGAACCTACCCTGGAGCTGACATAGGCAGCGACCACAACCTTGTGCTGCTGGTATTCAAAATGAAGCTGAAGAAAAACAAACAGCCTGCAAACCCACGTATCAAATTTGACATGGACAAACTGAAAGATCCAGATATCAGGAGATCTTCCAAGCTAAGCTTGGCAAAATTTTGCGGCATTAACCCTCCGGACCAATGACATCAATGACCTCACCAACAACTTTAATGGGGCCCAGTTCCGAGAAACGCAGAGGAGGAAACTCGGTCGTCAGAGGAATAAACACCAGCCATGGACTACCAATGACATCTTGGACCTCTGCGATAAAAAAAGGCACTGAAACCAACCGGGGTATTCCAACCCCCTAAAGAATACCGGAAGGCCAACAATTTTTGTGAAGAAGTCAATGTTAAAGGCCAGAGAGAAGTGGATCAGTGACAATGTATGAGATCGAAAAAAGCATGAAATGGGCAACAGTAAAAAGGCATACGACACCCTGAAGAAACTAAACAAAACCACTTCAAACCAAATCATCAGTCTTTTAAAGACAGCTCCGGAAACCCCCTCAAAAAAAAGCTCAGCTGCATTGAACAGGTGGTCTGAGTATTGTCAAGAGCTGTACAACTAACCCAATCCAACCTGACAAGAGCATAATAGAAGAGAAAGCAGCAACATCAAAGAGCACCCTCGCCATTACCTATACTGAGGGAGAAAGGAAGAAGCCATCCGCGCTTACCAGTAGGAAAGTCCCCAGGAGCAGACAACATACCAGCAGAGCTGCTCAAGCATGGTGGCGAAACAGTCATCACCATGTTACAGCTATCTGTCAGAAGATTTGAGAGACAAAAACATGGCCAACAGAATGGACACAATCACTCATAATACCCCTGCCCAAAAAGGGGAATTTTTCGGCCAATGCCAAAATATTTGAACAATCAGCCTCATCAGCCACGCCAGCAAGATCATGCTCAAAGTTATTTTGAATCGATCAAGAAGGAGCCCGAAAACAACCCTTGCAGAGGAACAAAAACTGGGTTTTAGGGCAGCAGGAGCACAATCGAACAGATTTTTAACTGCCACATCCTGATGGAAAAACATCTTCAACATCAAAAGAAACCTGTTCCAACAACTTCATTGACTTCAAGAAGGCTTTTGACAGAGTATGGCCAAAAGGCCTGTGGCAGGTCCTAAAAATGTTTTTGGGATTGAAGAAGGACTAGTGCAAGCCATTCAAGCACTAACAACACCGCAAAACAGTGCAGTCCTTCTGAACAATCAGGTCGGAGACTACTCAAAACCACAGTTGGGGTCCCACAAGGAGCCTGTTATCTCCAGTCCTGTTTAATCTGTTCTTGGAAAACATTATGAGAGAGACCCACCATGACTTCCCCCGCTTACCATCTCCATTGGAGGCAGACCCCTCAACAACTTGCGGTTTGCCCGATGACATTGACCCCATGGGCGGAAGTAACCCAGGGTGCAAGTCTTACGACCAGACTTTGAGAACAGAGCTGGAGCATATGGATGGAGGTGAGCTCGGAAAAAATAAATACTTGGAAAACTGAGCAAAGCCACTGCTAAAAAATTTACTAACGGCCCCAAAAAGGAGGGGTAGACACTTTTAAAATACCTTGGCAATACCCTCACAAAGGGCGGGGATCGACGACATAAAACCCAAAATCAGAAAGCCTTGGAACATCCTCCGAAAAAACCCACCCAAAATGGAAAAGTAAAGAGATCAGTTTCATAATCAAAAATAAAAGCTTTCAAAGCCCAAAATTCAGAACCTGCTGTACGGAAGTGAAACCGGGGCATTGAAAACTGAAACAGCAAAGCGAAACCCGTATTTTTGAAACAAAATCCAAAAAAAACTAGGGGCATATCCTGGAAGAACGAAAGACCCCAAAAAAATTTTTTCAAATCTCATTTGGCGGGTTCCCCCGGGAAGTTTAATTTTTTTTTTTTTTTTTTTTTTCTTGTTTTTTTTTATTGTGGGGAACACAGGCGATCTGCACAAGGCGGAGGCTTGAGTATGAAGTCATGGGCTTGCGGGTTCAGCCACGGGTCGCCCTCGCCCCTTTGTTCCCCTCGGGCTTTCCCACCATTGTTTTTGGGGGTGTACCCCGGGGGCTGGTTGGTTTGGGGGCGGCATTCTATGAGTCCCCCAAACCACCCTGCCCTTTTGTTTTCGATAGGTAAAAAATTTGGTGTTATCCCCCAAAATTCCCCTTGATCCCCCTCATTCTTGTCTTGTCGCATCGGGTTTTGTTGGGCTTTTTCTCAGGCAGCGCTTTCACAGCGACCAATTTTTTCTCTAAGGCTTTGTAGGGCCCAGTTGCACTGGAAATTAGTTTGGAAAAAATTGGTGTTGAGAGTTTTTTTCCTTGGGCTCTTGGGTTGCTGGAATGTTTTAGAAGGGGGGCGGGGGGTAACTGACTGCGTTCGTTTTCGGCATCTTGTTTTTTCTTTCCCTTTTCATCTTCATAAGAGGCTGCCAAGGATTTAAATTATTGGGGGTTTTTTTTAAAAACTGGGGCCGTTGATGTTGTGTCCCCCCTTTCCGGATTTCTTTTTACAGACATAACTTCTTTTTTTGGTAATTTGATTTTTCTTCATCCTCTCGCACTTGTTGAGTTGGCTGGGGATTTTTGAAAGCTGCTTTGTTCTAATTCTCAGGGAGGGTTTCCAAAAATAATAGTTCTCCAGGGCCCAAGTTGGGTTGGCTTCCTTTGTGTTGGGCCCCAGTAGATCCGAAGAAAGGGGAGAGTACGCACCCTTTGCCTGACCCCTGTTTAAAAGGGAACCATCGGATTTCCACGGCCTTTTGGACTGCGTATACTGTTGGGTAGATTGCTTTTGATGTTTTTCAACCCCTGCCCCTTCACGTCGTTGTCCAGGTTTTCCAGATTGTCCTGTTGACTCGGCGAAATTTTTTTTCTTGACAACGAATTGAAATGCAGGTTTTGGGTTTTGTTTTTTCGTGTCTTTCACGCAGTTTTGTGGGAGTGCAAAAATGGATCTGGCACCCTCTTCCTTTTCCGAAAGCCAAACTGGGCTTGTCTAGGTTTTTCTTTTTTGGCTCTTGTGCTTTTTGTTCCAATCTTTGCATACTTTTCCCTACATGGGCAAAGTGAAATCCTCTGAGGTGCGCATCCCCCTCTTGCTCCCCTTTTCTTCCAAAATTGGCACCATATTGCTTTTTTTTCCATCCTTTTGGTATTTTCCTCCTTCCAAGCTTTTGGAGTGATGGGAGCCATTTAAACCCCCGTTTTTTTTCCCGCATGCAAGGATGTTCAGTTTTTAGCCCCCCATCCCTGCTGCTTTGCCCTTTGGGGGGGTCTTAAATTGTTTTCTTTTTTCAGCTTCAAGGGATTTGGGGGGCCAAACTGGTCTTTATACGGGGTGAGAACTGGGGCTGGAAGCTTTCCCCCAAGGGTTTTTTTAAAAATTTTTTTTAAAGTAATCTTCCCACTTTTAAATTTCCTCTTCTTTGTGCAATCCTCTCCATTTGCATCTTTCACTACTTTTTTTTTGATTGAATGGCTCATCCCTTATTTCCCATCGTTTTTCACACTTTTAAAAAATTTCTTTGGGAGTTCTTGCAAATTTTCCTTAACTTCTCTCCATAATCCCCAAAAGATTTTTCTTTGGAGGTTTTTCAAAAACACATTACTATGCCCTTCTTGCGATTCGTTTTTTAAATTTCCCTTTTCCTTGGTCTTGGCCAAAAGCTTTATATCGTTTTTTTTCTTTGATGGCTTCCTTCACCTCGGGTTTTTCCACCAAGCGATTTTCCCCTTTTTTTTTACCTCCACATTTCTTTGCCCCCGCAAACTTCCCTTAAGGGTGTTCAAGAGGGCTGGTAAAGGTGCCCCCAAAATTGCTCCATGTTGAGAGGTGTTGGGATAATGGGTCATTTTTCACCTTTTGAAGAAAGTAAAATCTGTTTTTGGCACTTTTTTTTCTCTTCCTTTGAGATTTTGATCTTTTCAGGCTGGTTTTCCTAGCAGTTGTTGTTTTTCTTCTTCGAGTACTGGAGGCTATAGAAGGCCTGGGGTCCGTGTCAGGTTTGGCTTGGGGAGGGTTTTTTTTTTTTTTAGTCTTTTGATGCGAAAAACGGTTCAGATCTTCAATAAAAAGTCAAATTGGACGGATTTAATCGTTCCTTTTGTACCAGGTTAATTTGGGGCTTGGGGGGGGGGAAAAAGGTGTTGGTGATGATCAGATCGCCTGCACTAGTTCCCACCTGGTTCCCGTTGTAATTGAAAGGGTTTGTGGTCACTGTGGGGTCCCCGTTTTTTTTGTCCAGGGTTTCTTCTCTCACCAACCCTGCTGTTAAAATCACCCAGCCATCATCCTTTTTGTCAGGGGGTGTTGATGAGGCGGGAGCTCTTGATAAATGAGTCTTTCTCCTTCTGAGTAAATCGTTCACGGTGCATTCTTAGATATAGTAGCGATTTGTTGGCTTTTTTACACCGTTTTAAAATTCAGTTTTTTCTGATTTGTTCTGTCTCATGAGTTTTTTTGCTATGCTGGGGTGGGGAAATCCCACACCTGCATTGCCTCTGGTCTTTCCCCTACCCCCACTCCAGAAGAGAACAAATTTTGAAGGGTTTTTCTTTCTTTTCCTTCTCCTTTTTTTCCTATGTCGAAATGCCCATAAAAGGAGATCTTTCTTTTGGGTCATAAAATTCCACAAATTTCTGGTTCCTTGTTTGTTACCCCGCAAAATTTTCCCATTTTTTTCCAAATTAAACCCACTTTTTTCCTATCTGGGGAAGCCCGTTTTCCTTTTTTTGGAGGCCCCCGGGTTTTTTCCGTTGGTACCCGCCGTTTTTTGTGTCCCCTTTTCAGTTTTTCTTAGCTTTTTTTCCCGAGCCCCGTTAGCCACTTGAAAAACCGTTTTCCGTTTCCCACACGTGGAAAACGGGGGTTTCCAACTAGCTCCGGGGCCCTCTGGTGAAGGTAAAGGCCACATCCGAATGGATTTTATCAAACCGCAAAGAAAAAGACCCCCATCGCCAAGAAGAAAAAGCTACTGGTTCGGCCACCCCCAAAACGCCAAAAAAACACTCCTGCCAAAAACATACTGCAGGGGAAACACTCCCAAAGGGGAAAAAAAAGGGAAAAAAAAATTGGGGGAAAAAAGAAGGAAAGGGAAAAAAGGAAGGAGAGGAGGACGAAAAAGGAGGGGGAAAAAGAGGGAAGAAAAGGGTGGGGTGGGAGAAGAGAAAAAGAAAAAGAGAAGTGTGGGAAGGGAGGAAGAAAAAGAAAGGAAAAAAGGAATTAGGGGGGAAAAAAAAAAAAAAGAAGAGAAAGAAATAAAAAAAGAAAAGAAAAAAAAAAAAAGGGTTTTAAAGGAAAGAAAATTTAAAGAAAGGGAGAAAAGTAAAAAGAATGGAAGAGGAAAAAAAAGAAGATGGGGAGAGTTTTTTAAAGAAAAGAAAAGAAAATGGAAAAAAAGGTTTTGGGAAAGGAAAGAAAAAAGGGGAGAGAAAAAAGAAAAAGGGAGAAGGCCTTTCTGGATGCAAGCACCCCCCAACAGGTTTTGCAAGGGAAAACATCTCCAAATTGCCCCCTGCTTCCTTTTTCCAGCTTCCCAAGGCCCACGTTCCTTGGGGGTTTTTTAAACGTCTTTTTGCCACGGGACACAGCACCCTCCAGCAAAAATGATCAAGGCATCAGTTTCCCGGGTGCGGTTAGTCACAGGCTTTAAGGGGTTTGTCTAAAGGTGTCCTTGAAGCGTTTTTGGGTCTTCCAAGTTTTCTGAGCCTTCCCTTCCCGCCCCCTACAATAGCATCCTTGGGATCCCCGCTGCTGTCATTTGGACAATGGTCCCCTTCCAGCCTGGGGGTCTTGTCATAGGCTTTCCATGCTGGGCAGGCTCTCTTTCTACGAAAAGGAGGTTGGAGACCCCGCTTTCCACTTTTTCCAGGATCTTTTTTAGCCTCTGGTGAAATGTCAAGCGTTGAATGTGACGGCATAGGGCACCATGTTTCCCCCAACTTTCAAAAAGGGGGTCCATGACAGCTCTGTAAATTTTGATTTTGGTGTGGGCCTTACCTTTTTTTGTTCCCCACCTGTTTTTTTGGTCTGCCCAAAAAAAACTGGGGCCCTTGGTGTTGCGCACTGTAATTCGCCATCAAGGGTTCCATGCTGCAGAGGGAGGGGTCCAGGGACAAAACTTTGACTGACTGATCTTTTTGTCATCGATCTTAACGAGGTGGGGGAAAAAACACTTGTGTTTTTGTGAAAAAAGCTGGTTGGGACTTGGGCCGGTCTTTTCCCGGGCGGGTGGTCCAAAAGGGTGCAGGAGGTAGAAACCGTCCATAAAAAAAAAATTTTCCCATGGTGTGTGGGCAAGCGAAAAATCATCAGCAAAGGAACTCTCTCAACGTGCCCCAAAAACACCACGGGTCTAGCATGGAGTTGCCGTAAGTTGAAAAAAATTTCCCCTCAGTGCGAAACTGAATGTAGATCCTCTGTCACATCTTGGAAAAGGGGTCAATCACATGCAGAGAAAAGAAAGAGAACAGGGTTTGGGGCCGGGCGCAGCCCGCTTCACTTTATTTTCACGGAAATGGATCCACATTCAGATTTTTTTTTTTGCCCCCCCCCTGTATAGAATCACCTTTTTGGGGCCCTTTTTGGGGCCCAAAAATTTGGGGGGCCCCCCCCCAAAAATTTCCCGGTGGGGGGGGGGAAAAAAAAAGTGGGGGGAAGTTCGCTTTTTTAACTGGGACCCAAAAACCCTTCACAGCCCCTGCTGAGCGGGAAAGCTTGTTAGGGGTTGCCTGGGGAGGTTTCAATATCTGTTTAGTTTTAATGCGGCAAAATTTTCCCAGCTTAGGGAACCACTGGGTTTTCAGTGTTTGTTCCCTTCGTTTGTAAATGGGGGCAATTGGTCCTTGGGAAATCCTGGGAGCCTCCCCCCTCCCCGTTTTAAAGGGGGCGCTTGCTTCCAATCCCTCCAAAAAATTGAAAGCTTTTCCTGGATCCTCCAACCGGTGCCCCCTGGTTTTTCCCCCACTTCCTGGCTGTTTTGGGGGGGGCAGCTAGGAGTCCTCGGTGGCTGTGGAGGGGCAATTGCCTCTAGTACGATGGTCCCTGTTGAGGACACGGCAGTCGTTTTTCCCCCATCCCCATTTTTCGCTGCCTTTTGACCTGGAAATTGACCCCTGGTTTGGGTATTCTTTTGCTCGGCACCAACCAGATGCATGGTTCGTTTTGGCGCCATCAAAATCGTGCGTGCTTTCCCCTGTTTTTTGCGGGGGGAAAATGGCCCCAAAAGAAAATTTTTTTTTCCAAATTCTAAGTGCTTTTTTGGTACATTTGTCATTTTTTTCAGCGCCAATTTTAGGGTAAAAAATTTTGCGGTTCTCTTGTTTTGTGGGAAAATTTAATTTTGAACAAATAAACGCTTTTGAATTGGCGTTTAAACAAAAATAACAATAATTAATGTTCCACCAAAAAGCTCTTCTTTTTTTTATATTTAGAGGATAATTTTTGTGAGGGGACAAAATTTTATTTCAATTTTTTCCTCCTTAAATCGTTTAATTTTTTACTTTTGAACATCAGGAAAGTTTTTTTAATTTTTATTTTTAAAAAATCATTTTTTTTTATTTTGGGTGTTGTTTTCACAGTTTTTTTGGGCCAAAGCACCCTTTCCCCCCCCCTATCCTCCATTCCCCCTCTTACCTTTCCTTCCTGCTCAACTTTTACCCCTCTTCTAAAAGGAAAAGGGGGGGTTTGGGGGGTGAAGAAAAAAGGGTTTGGGGGTTAAAAAGGTTTGGGGGGGGCCCTTTTGAGCATTTCCTGCTTTACTAGGCTTGAAAAGGGGGTTTTAGGGGGGGGAAGTGGGGAAGTAAGGATGGGAGGGGTTTGGGGGGGGTAAGGGTTGGGGGGGGTTATTTTAGCTCTGGGCCCCAAACCTGGGCCCCAAAAGGTGCTTCTGTTTGGGTTGTAAGATTTTGGATTTCTTTTCCCAATTTGTTCTTTCCCCCCGTTTTTGTACAGGGTTTTGGGTTTTAATCGGGTTTTTTCCCCCCCACTTTTTGGGGTCCCGTGCCTTTGGCCCAAGTTACAGGATTTGGGGAACTCAGAGGGATTCTTGTAAACCCCTCCTTTTGTGGGCCCCCCCGACCCTTTCCCCTTTGTTCCTTCAAATCCCCAAATTCTTTTTACAATTGTAGGGGTTTTTTAAGGGCCCCTTGTTTTCTCTTGGCGTCCCTTAAGGGAAAAGGCTGGGTGACTTTTTTTTGCCGTTTGGAGCTTGGGAATTGACATTTCTGCACCAGGGGTTTTGGCTCCCTGGCCCCCCCCGGTGTTGGCACCCCTCTGTTTTCAGCATTTAAGGTCCAATTCCCCCTTCACTTTCATCCATGTGTTCTTGTTGGGCTTTTGGATTTGTGGTATTTCTCCCCGGGAAAGGGAGGGCCCCCCGGTTTAGTTGCATTCCCCCCTGGGGGGGGGGGGTTTCTTTTTCCGGGGAGAAAGCCCCTTTTCAAGGGTTGAAAAAGGTTCATTTTTCTGTACCCCAGCGTTTGTCTTTAAAAACCAGACGGGGTTCCTAATGGGGGAAGCGTTTTGTTGGAAAATACCTTGCCTTTTGACTAGGGATCACCAAAGTTTTTTTTGGGGGGGCCCGCTTTGGCGGGTTTTTTTCAAAGTGGGTTTTTTGTACTGGTTCCCCCTGAAAAAGGGTTTTTGGGGGTTTCCCCCGCCCCCGTTTTCCCCTAGGGCCCCAAACCCCCCAGCAAAAAGCATTTATCAATGGCCGTCCCCTCCTGGCCCCCCTTTTGGGGCCCAAAAAGGGGAAATCCCCAAACGGGCATGCCCCGGTTTTTCCCCTTTTTTTTGTTTTTACCGATTTAAAGTGTGGTCTTTTCCCCCCTAGAAAAAAGGGGGCCCTTTTTTTGGGTCCATTTTTTTGGGGGGGGGTCCCCCAAAAAAGGGGCTGCACTGAGAATGGGGGAAATTTATCCCTTGGAAATTCCCCCCCGGGCCCCCTTTGGGTCTCCTAGGCGAACCTTCTGGTGCCCGTCCAAAATTTCCTGCAAGGGGTTGGGGGAAATTTTTCCCCCAAGCCCAAAAAAGGTGGTGGGGCACTTCATGCCGTGCCGTCCTAGACTTTTGGCCAGGAGGAGAAGTCCACGCTGACCGGGCATTGAAATCCCCGAGGATAATCAGCCTGTCCTTTCTGTCTACCGCTGAGATCGTGTGGCTAAGCTCTTCATAGAAAGCTTCTTTGATGTCATCAGGGCTGGTCATTAATGGGGCATAGCAGCTGATGACTGTGGAAAAGTGATCCTTGGACAGCTTCAGACGTAGGGTCATCAGCCTATCGTTTATCCTACGTGGAAGGCTGTCAAGCTGTCGTGCAAGTTTGGCTTTTATTGCAAAGCCCACACTTGAGGTTCTTGGGGTGTCATCTGGCTTCCCAATGCAGTAGAAGGTGAAAACCCCTCCAACTTCCTCCTGCTGGGTTTCACCAGCAAACCTTGTTTCGCTCAGGGCCGCTATGTCCACCTGGTAGCAATTAAGCATTCTAGCAATGAGCGCTGTACGCCTCTCTGGTCTGTCGTCTCTGTCCAAAAGGGTGCAAAACATTCCAGGCAACCAGAGTCAGGGCATGACTCCTGGTTCTTTTCTTCTGTTGTTTTCGACCGCTAGTGTTGGATGTCCAAGTAGGTGCGGTTTCCTACTAGGTACTAAGAGAGGCAGGCTTTGTTTAGGGATCCTTTTATCTCCCCTTCCCCGTGTGGGGAGAGCAGTGCTGTCCCTAAAAAGGGCTGCTCTGACACTGTAGGAGGATACGGGCGCGCATCTGCCCCAGTCTACGGCAGCCGACCATAATCCCACAGCCGCCCGCGTGCAGAGTCGTGCCTAGGAACTGCCAGCAGCATCTTCTGCCTGTACCCGTTACCACTTCTCCATCGCCGCAGGGCTTGGGAAAGCTGGGTGTTGATGGGCTAGCCTCAATGTTCCGGCATTAGCTCGGTTGCCTGACCAGCACAGGTGACTTTTTTAAGTGAAGAGGAGTTGTGCAGTCCTTTCTCCACTCTCTCGCCTACCGACCCACAGAGTCCCACAGGTGCAGGCACTGCCATGTGTAGAACGGCCTCGGTAAGTGCAGGTTTTTTCTTTGGAGTTCCAACTCCTAGGAGGACTTCCAGCCAAGAATAAGAGCTCCCCCTGCCCTTTGGTCATCCTCTTTTGCCTTCACAGCCGTTGGGAAAGGTTTCCTCCTCCGCCTGATCCGCCGTTGGGACTTTACATGCGGCAGGTAGTACTGGGTTACATGGTACCAGTAGCAAGGGCTAAGCCTGTGACCTGACGAACCACAGGAAATGGATCCAACATGTCAGTATTTTCCTTATTTTGGAAACTACTATATGTCTAATTATGGATTGAGCCTGTCCAATTTTGAATAACAACAGCCAGTTAAGGACACAGTACGTATGGCGTGCTAGTGAGCCAGACTAGAAACATCTGAAGCAGAGGGTTCTTTGTTTACTGCACATGCTACAGACCCTGAACATCTGGTAGCCTACTTCTTAGAAAGTGAGTATGGGCCAGACTGTGGTAAGCTCTAAGACCGGTTACTTTGGTTTGGCTATAAAGTTCTGAGCACAGACATGTTTTGGTGTAACACACAGGACCATGTGTTCTGCCACAAGAGTAGCTTAGCCTATCTGCACAGCTACAGCCTATTCAGAGCAGGGTGACATGCATACGTAAAGGTAAGGGTGCCCCCTAACCTATTAGGTCGTAGGGGACTGAAGCATCAGATACCTCACTTCTCTAGGGGCCAGCATATTGAGGGCAGCACCCCCCTCCTCTCCCT
>JAQIHA010001116.1:0-12190 GCA_028751875.1 Rapana venosa
ACTCCCTCCCTCACTCACTCTCTCCCTTCCTCATCACTCCCTCCCTCACTCACTCTCTACTCACCACTACTCACACTCTAGCCCAAAACCGTGAGCGGGCGTGGGTGGGTTTTGAGTTGACAGAAAAACCCCCCCCTAAACCTTCACTCCCTGCCCAGCTTCCCCACTGTACAGCCAGCACCATGGTCGTAATGGGGAGCAGGGGGGCAGGAGGAGAAGGAGGAGGGGGGGAGGAGGAGGAGGATGGGGGAGGAGGAGGAGGAGGAGGGAGGGGGGAGGGGGGGAGGAGGAGGAGGAGCAGGAGGAGGAGGAGGTTAATGATGATGATGATGGTGATGGTTGTGATGGTGGTGGTGGTGGTTGTGATGGTGATTGGTGATGATGGTGATGGTGGTGGTGGTGGTGGTGGGGGTGAAGGTGATGGTTAATGTGGTGGTGTTTAATGGTGATGGTGATGATGGTGGTTTGTGATGATGATGATGATGATGATGATGATGATGATGATGGTTGTGATGGTGGTGGTGATGATGATGATGGCGGTGGTGAGTAGGTGATGATGATGACGACTTTGTTTGATGCTAATGATGGTATTTGATGTGATGATGATGATGATGATGATGTTGATGATACCGCTGTTGCTGCTGCTGCTGATGATGATGACGGCGACGACGACGACGACGATGATGATGATGATGATGATGATGATAATGATGATGATGATAAAGGCACTAATGATGTTAGTGATGCTAACACTGCTGCTGCTGCTGCTGATAGAGGTGATAATGCTGTTGATGATACTGATGATCATGATACTAATGATGATGACGATGATGATGGTAGTAATGATGAGGGCAACAATAAGGACAATAATAATGATGATAGTGGTGGTGATGATGACTATGTCTGTGATGAAGGCGGCGATGATGATGATGATGATGATGATGATGATGATGATGATGATGATGATGATGAATGATGATGATGGTGGACGGACGGACTGGTGGACACACATACACACACATACACACACACATACATACATACACACACATACACACATACATACGCACATACATATGCACATACATACATACATACATACATACACACATACACACACATTCATACATACATACATACATACTACCATATATACATACACACACATACATACAATACATACATACATGCACACACATACATACATACAACATATATACATACATACATTACATTACTACACCCACATGCATACTACATACTACTTACATACATACATACACACACATACATACATACACACACATACATACATAACATACATATAGACAGACAAACAGACACATACACAGACAGACAGACAGACAGAAACAGTTAGAAACCATACACGTACGTGAGTAGGCAGCAAGACCTAATTACCATGTGCACACAAGCAGACCATAAATAATTGTGATTGTGATTGTTTGGGGATTTTGGAAAGTATAATCAGGAACATTTCTTCCGTGTTCTGTATTTGTTGTTGTCGGGAAGATAGTTAGAGAGTGAACGTAATAATAATAATGATAATTAATGGAACTTATATTTAGAAGCTGACTATCTTGCAAAGCAAACAAAAGCGCATGCTATTCAACACTAATCTTAACCGATCAGTCACGCAATCAATGACAAATAATCATATAGTTTCAAACAAACATATATTACAAACATGAAGATGTGCGTGCAGACAAAATCTATGAAATAAAATTTTCAATAGTCATGTTGTTTTCAAAAGCACACACACACACACACTCACACAGGTCGTATACTTTAGCAGAGTATATGACATTGGGTTAGTAAGGGTGTTTCTGTTATGAAACAGAGGGGGAATCTTAGGTTTTGAAATAAATATGTCTTGAGGCTGGATTTAAAAGTGTCATAACTAGGTTTCTGGCGAAGAGAGAAAGGGAGCTCATTCCAGGTCGATGGACCCGAAATAGAGAAAGAGTGGCGGCCAACGGTGGATTGGTTGAATCTAGGTATTCGTGGGCACAAGGTATTGCAGCAGAGCGGAGGGAACGAGAAGGAGTGTACAAGTGAAGACATTCACAGAGGTAGAAGGGTGCAGTTTTGTGGAGACATTTATAACAGAGGGTACTGATCTTATAATTTACTCTCTGTGGCACAGGCAGCCAGTGGAGAGATCGCAAGAGAGGAGTAATGTGCTCAGATTTTTTCTGTCTGAGAACTAGTCGAGCTGCGGAGTTTTGTATACGTTGAAGGGAGTGGATAGATGATTCTTGCAGACAAAAGAGAATTGCAATAGTTCAGACGTGAAATAATGAGAGAAGTGACAAGTTTAGCTGTTGCATCAGTGGACAGGTACTTTCGAATTGCACTAATACGCCGTAATTGATAGTAGCACGACTGACAGGTCTGGGTGATTAACTTTTGCATAGAAAGTGTGTTGTCGATAACAACACCTAGATACTTCACAGCAGTGAATAGAGGGACTGATGTATTGCCGAGTTCTATTGAAGCTGTTGTAATGGAAGAGAGTTTGTGTTTGGTCCCTACGAGCATGGCTTCGGTGTTATCTGCATTTAGCTGTAATTTGTTATGTGTCATCCAGTTTTGAATACCTTCAAAGCAGTGGGCTATATTTGTCAGGAGAGAAAGCAGTTTTTCAGGAGGTTTGAATCTGAGAGTCATCTGAGTAAAAAATGATGGTTGATTAATTTTGATGACGGTTTATTATATGTGACAGTGGGGCAGTGTAAAGAGTGAAAAGAACAGGGCCTAGAACTGATCCCTGTGGGACTCCGCATTCCAGCTGCGGGGCTGACTATGGCACCACCTCCTCCATGTAAAAGGGGATAGCTCAATAACAAACACACACCACACACACACACATACACAGCACACACACGCACACGCACACACACACATACACACCACCACACACACACATTACACACACACAGCACACACACACATACACACACACACACACACATACACACACACACACACAGCACACACCACATACACACACACACACACACACACACACACACACACATACATACACACACACCACAGATAACACCACACCACAACATACATACACACACACAACACACACACATACACACACACACACATACACACACACACACAAAACACACAAACACACACACACACACACACACACGTGTGTGGGGGGGTTAGCCACAATGCCTTAAGGAGCGTGACAGAAGGCCTAACAAATACGATCAGTTGCTGGCACAGGCAGACGGTACATTGAATCACAACTCCTGAATGTCCCCCAGCCCTGACGCTGACCTCCAGCACTGTGTTGTAGCGGCAGAGGGAGATGAGGTAGTCAGCAGTGCAGGCCAGGTCCGAGAAAGAGTGCCCCTTGCCAGCCACCTTCACCCTCTTCCCCTTCTGCCGCGCTGACGTCAGAATCTGCACGTCATCCGGTTTCGCGAGGGCGCGTCATAACTATACGTCATCAGTCACGACGGCGTCGTTGTCTCGCGCTATGAGTAAGCACGATGTCGTCATTTTATTTATTTACCTATTTATTTATTATTTACTTATTTATCTATCTATTTCACTCTTTCGAGGATAATTGCATAAGCACACGTGTGCTTTTTTGTTACATCCAGTCCCATGTGTTTGCAGTTTTTTAAAATTATATAATCCGTTCTCATCAAAACCATTTCCTACTTTTCCGAACAAGTGTTTACGTGTGCGCAAGGTCATGTGCGTACGTTCATACACGGGCCCTCCGTTTATAGTCTCATCCTAAAGGACTTTTGGGGAGGGTGGAGTCTGCACTGATGTTAAACTCTAGGGGAAAATATCCCCTTGAACGGGATTGGGACCCGGGTCAGCAGATCACGAGCGCAATGCGCAAAGCTCTAACCAACCAAGCCCACCCCCCTCTCCTCCCACCCACTTTATGTCATCAGTAATGAAGACATCATCATCATATGTGGTCAGTTATGAAGGCATGGAAGCAATACGTAGTCAGTAATACAGACATAAACACACATCAAAATTTCTCTATAATGTCATGAATTATGAAGACATTATTATCATAACAATGTATCATCAGTAAGGAAGGCATCACACGTCATCAGAAATGAAGACAGCATAACAGTATACTATCTGCCTGTGTGTGTGTGTGTGTGTGTGTGTGTGTGTTGTGTGTGTGGTGGTGTGTGTGTGTGTGTGTGTGTGTGTGTGTGTGTGTGTGTGTTGTGTGTGCTACTGTCTGGTCAACCCTGAACAAATCATTCACTTGGCAAAGTATATATTCTATGACTTCCAATGCAGAAAATTACAATCTACTTAGTGGGTACCATATTCTTCAATCAAAATATTTAAGTTTACCTGGCACTGGTCAAAGACCTCCCACTCTCCCCTCCCCCTCTCTTCCAAAGAATGAGAAAATCAAGGTTTTCTTTTTTGTCATTAGCAAAAATTTGCTGCAAATTGTGTGTATATATATATATATATATATATATATATATACATATATATACATACACACATTAATTTCCCCTTGTTTATAGACCCTCTGAGTCTGAACAATAAAGTATTTTGTCATTGCCATTGTCATACCTGTCTGTCTAATCTGCTTGTCTCTTTGTCCGTCCATCTACCTACCTACCCACCTGTCTGTCTGTCCATCTCCTTGTTTGTCTGTCTGTCCATCTACCCAACTTCTTATCTATTTATCTATCTGTCTGTCTGCTTGTCTGTCTGTGTATCTATGATCTGACAAGGACAGAGGTACACAGACAGTATGGAATGCCCACATTTGCATCTTTCAGTTTGGGAGTTTTCTTGCAAGTTTGTTTATTGTCTCAGTTTTGTGTGTGCGAGTTTGCTAGGTTTTTTGTGTTAGTGTGTGTTTTTCTGTTTGCTTGTGTGTGCGTGTGTCTGTGTGTATATGTGTGTGACTCTGTGTGTTTGTGAGTGTGTGTATGTATGTAGTCAAGTCTAGTCAAGTCAAATTTTTATTTCCAGATGGTACATTGAATAAGCAATGCAATTTGCTTTTTTTCATCAAGCCATCTATGTATTATGTATGTATGTATGTATGTATGTATGTATGTATGTATGTATGTGTGTGTGTGTGTGTGTGTGTGTGTGTGTGGTGTGTCTGGTGTGTGTGAGTGTGTGTGTGTATATATGTGTGTGTGTGAGGTGTTGTGTGTATGTATGTGTGTCTGTGTGTGTGTGTGTTGTGTTGTGTGTGTGTGTGGTGTGTGTGTGTGTGTGTGTGTGTGTGTGTGTGAGTGTGTGTGTGTGTATGTATGTATGTACATACGTATGTATTGTGTGCGTGTGTTTGTGTGTGTATGTGTGTGTATGTGTATGTATGTATGTCTGTATGTATGTATGTGTGTGGTGTGTATGTGTGTGTATGTATGCATATATGTATGTATGTATGTATGTTGTATGTATGTGTGTGTATGTATGTATGTATAAGTGTGTGTGTGTGTGTGTATGTATGTATGTATATTTGTATGTATATGGGACGGGATAGCTCAGTGGTCGGAGCACTCGCTTTCCCCCAGCCAAGTTAAGCAGCGTCGAGCGTGGTTACCAGTTGGATGGGTGACCGTTTGCGCGCCTTGGATTCAGTACAGTTCCCCCAGTTCACCCAGCTGTAAATGGGTACCTGCCCTCTTTATGGTCAGTGAAGGTAAAGCAGCGAGGGAGAGGAGATGGGCGCCGCCCTCAATATGCTGGCCCCTAGAGAAGTGAGGTCTCTGACGCCTCGCTCCCCTAAGACTTTATAAGTTATGGGACTCCTTTACCTTTTACCTTATATATGTATGTATGTATGTGTTGGTGGTGTGTGTGTGTGTGTGTGTGTGTGTGTGTGTGTGTGTGTGTGTGTGTCTGTGTGTGTCTGGTGTGTGTCTGTGTGAGTGTTGTTGTTGTCTTCAATTTAACGTCTGTTCACTCTTAGTGATATTAGACAAAGGATGTGGAAAATGTAGTGGAAGTTAAAACAGAGAGGGGAATGTACAGAGAAAAGACTGATTAGGTAACGTGTGTTGGTATTTTCATGCAATTAAAGGGGTGGGGGGAATCTTAAACATTAGTAAACATTTAAATTCAACAAATTGTTAACATGAAACAACTATAAAATAACTACAACAAATACTCTAATGGGCTGTGCAATAGACATTTAACAATGGCAAAGGCTAATTTTGGATTTTTAAAAACAGTTTCCACAGCCTGCTCACAAAATGTAAGTAAAAAAGGTTTTACAATTGAACACTCAAATATGATGTGAGTGTTGGAAATATGTTCCCCACAGAGGCACCTCACATTTTTACAAAATTTTGTTATAAATGCATTTAATTTTAATCTAAAATATAGTGCATTAACTCTTCTTGTGGTTGCGATACTTAAATGTGTTTGAGAAGGAGTCGTGTAACATGAAATAAGGCCATTAGTCAGGCAATTCTTTAAAGATCGTTCCTTGAATTGATCTGATTCTCTACACTTACTCCACGACGTCTGTTCTAAATAACTGTATCCCTCCTGTAGAGATAATGGGACATGCAGTTCTATTGATTCAAAATGATGTCTTGCCCCCCTTTTTGCAGCTCTGTCAGCCCACTCATTTGAAAAAACTCCAACGTGCGAAGGTACCCAACAAAAGGAGACAGGAATACTTCTTAAACTTAAAAGGTGTATGACATATTTAATTTCAAAAATGATTCTGGATACTTTCCTGGAATTTGGGGATTAGATAGCATACAGTACCGACTTAGAATCTACACAAAGTAAGATAGGAATGATGGGAAATGCAAAATCTGTGTGAGTGTGTATGTATGTGTGTGTGTGTGTTGTAACCTTTGCTATGTCTTCGGTGGTCTCTGGTTCAAAGTACAGCTCAGGGAGGCAGGAGTGGGAGGTAGTCCAGTTGGAGAACTTGTGCCCTGCCCTGCCCAGTGCCTGACACACACACAGAGCACACATGCACACACAGAGCACACGCACATGCACACACATACACATACGCTCAAAAACAAATACGTGTGCGAGCGCGCGCGCACACATACATACATACAAACACACACACAAACTCACACACAAACACAACACACAAACACACATACAGACAAATACATACACACGCACACACATACATACAAACACACACGTACACCCCAACCCCCCTCCCCCCCCTCCCCCCCCCCCCACACACACCACATGCACACACAGACACGCATGCACACACAGACACACACATACACACGAACCACACATACAAACATACACGTACACACACACGCACATGCACACGCGCTTTAACTCATACACACGCACACACACGCGCACACACACACACACACACACTTTAAACAAAATATACTTTTAAAGTAAGAAAATACCTAATCATTGAAATCAGGCATCTGGCACACTTTTTAATTTTAAGAGGTAGTACTATTACTTTCTGGTGGGTTCCCTCACACACTGGTATCTTTTTAAATGAAAAAGTTGACAGTCTTGCAAACTATGGAGCGAGAAATAAAAATAGTTCTTGTGAAATAAACGTTGCCTTATCTCTGCATGAGGGATACAGCTTGCTACAAACGCTTGCTGGAAAACACTTCAAGAAAAAAATTTTTAAATCTGGCTACTGTCTTTATAATGGGTGTACAAGCAATGTGATGATTTTCGAAATGCTTTCATTTCTAACAAAGTTTGTGGTTGGTATAATCGTAGAAATATGTTATCGCTTATGTACAGATTTAAACTAAATGCTTTCAGGACAAAATACGTGAAAGATGTACACTGTATTTGTGGGGAGATGATTACCAATAGTCACGTTTTTTTTTTATTATGGACATTTAAAAGCATTTT
Source organism: Rapana venosa (assembly GCA_028751875.1). Classification (NCBI taxonomy): domain Eukaryota; kingdom Metazoa; phylum Mollusca; class Gastropoda; order Neogastropoda; family Muricidae; genus Rapana; species Rapana venosa. The sequence continues at coordinate 7,882 of JAQIHA010001116.1, forward strand.
TAACTGCTGTACCAAGTTTGTCACTGGATCAGATTTTGTCTGAACCATTGTTACTGTTGAACATTGTGTTAGGATTGGTAAGAAGTCCGATGATTCAGTTTTTCTAGTATGTTAAAGTTAGTTTCTATTAACCCTTCCACTGCTGGATATAATTATTGGCGCTCACAGGAATTGCACTTAAAACCAAGAATGTTTAGCAGTGGCTACCTTGTTCTGTTTTAGGGTTTTTACACGCTTATGATTAACACTAGATAGGTAAACCTATACATTTTTGGAAAGTAGAGACAATGTAGAATGTGATACAAAAAACAAAAAAGACATTACCTAGTATGTAGCAGAAGATATCCCACAAATTGTATTGAAAAAACTCCCTGACAGGTAAGCCACCTCACCCTCTACTTTTCATCAACTACACCCCTTTCATGGCAGAGACACAGAACAGAATGAACAACAAGGCCAAGCAACATGTGTTAAAGGCATTAGAAGTGTGAGATAAGACTCCACTTCATTCAGCGTCTTATGTTGGTCACTAGCCTATCACTTCCACGACTGACTCCTTTAGGGTGGTGTCAACAACATTCCTTTCCAGATCATCATCACTCCTAGTAACCCTAATCACACAAAGGACTGGAAGTTAGACACTTGAGGGACCCTACCAAGTGAAAAGGAGGCACTTTTCCCTAAAGTTACAATAATATGAACCTGATGTTGAACCTGACTTATGCAAGGCCATGATCGTGGCCCATCGCAGTCTACAGGGAAGCCACGATCGTGGCCCATCGCGCTGTACGGGTTTTAAGTACTGTCAGCTGACACTTTTCTGTTATTGTTCGCGTTCTGTTGTTTAGATTACTTTTTCCCGTCTATAATCACTAAATGTGAATAGACGTTAAACTGAAGATATCACACACACACACACACACACACACACACACACACACACACACACACACCACACGCACACACACACACGCACACACACACACGCACACACACACACGCACTCACACACACATATACAAACTAACACACATTATTTTTTGTTATTTTACTCTCTGAATTTTCTTTATGACAGAAACCCTAACATTTCAGTCTGGGATTCTGATGACCTGGTTTTCTCCTTATCACGCAGCAGGCTCCTCTCAATGTCGACTGCTTCAACAACAAACATAAACCATGTGTATAGCCACAGAGGCTACAGGAAAGAAGGCCAGAGCTCGATATGTATCATCCTTGAGAGAGAGAGAGAGAGAGAGAGAGAGATGAGAGAAGAGAGAGAGAGAGAGAGAGAGAGAGAGAAGAGAGAGAGAGGGAAGGGAGAGAGAGAGGGATGGAGAGAGAGGGGGGGGGGAGGGAAGGGGGAGAGGGAGGGAGAAGAGAGAGGGATGGAGATAGGGAGGGAGGGGAGAGAGGGGGGAAAAAGAGAGAGAAGAGAGAGAGGGAGATAGAGAGAGAGAGGGGGGAGGGATGGGAGAGAGAGAGAGGGAGATAAGAGAGGGGGGAGGGGAGGAGAGAGAGAGAGAGGGGGGATGGAGAGAGAGGGGAGAGGGGAGGGAGGGAGGGAGAGAGGGAGAGGGAGAGAGAGGAAGGGGAGGGAGAGAAGAGAGAGAGAGAGGAGGAGAGAGAGAAGGGGGAGAGGGGAGAGGAGAGAGAGGAGGGGGATAGAGAGAGAGAGGAGGGGAGGGAGGAGAGAGAGAGAGGAGAGAGAGAGAGAGGGAGGGGAGGGAGGGGAGAGGAGAGGGAGGAGGAGAGAGAGAGGAGGAGGGAGGAGAGATGAGAGGGGGGGAGAGTGAGAGAGAGGGAGAGAGAGAGAGACAGAGAGAGAGGGGGAGTGAGAGAGGGGAGGAGAGGAGAGAGAGAGATGGAGAGTGAGAGAGAGGGAGAGAGAGAGAGGGAGAGAGAGGGTGAGAGAGAGGGAGAGAGAGGGTGGGGAGGAGAGGGATGAGAGAGAGAGATGATGAGAGAGAGTGGAGGAGAGAGAGAGAGAGAGAGAGAGAGAGAGAGGAGAGAGAGAGAGAGAGTGAGAGAGAGAGAGTTGAGTGAGCGAGAGAGAGATCGATGAGAGAGAGAGAGAGAGAGATGAGAGAACTGAAATGAATTGAATTGAACTTTATTGCGGTTAAGCTATACACACTCCCATCCTCCCTGGCCCCATTCAGCCGAGGTAGAAACAGACTGAGGTAGAAACAGAGGATGGCATGGAGAGCCTGCAACTGCCGCAAAGCACGTGCTTCTGTCTCTGCCTACTTCATTTACAGTTTTGCTTTCCTTTTCTCAAGTTGGCAGCCTGACACATTCTTCAGCTAACATGTTTTTCCTTTCATGTTTGATTTTACCAATATACTCAGCCCCCAGAGACCCCTCATTACAGGAAAAACTCTAGCACAATGTCATCTGATTCACACAAGAAGAACATCAGCATCATCTGATCTGTGCTACACCATTTTTCTGAACAGTTTTTAAAAAAGAATATTTTTTAATTCCTTTTGTTGTTACAAATACATATATATTCTCTGAACAGTTTGTTTCTGTCTTTTCGTCACAGATGATTCTGCACAGAACGATCAGTCAGTGTTGGCCACATAGTTTTTCACCGGAATTGCTTCAAATCCAGCGACCACACTATCTATTGGAGGATCAGGTTCTGTGTGCGGTAGTGGTAGGCTTACTTCACACTGAAGGTCACTTTGATAAGACTCCTTTGGCACTACACTCACTGTCAGTTTCACTGTGGTCCAGGTGTGCAGGTGTGGAGGCGTGTTGATCAAAACTATAGAGTGTGCTGTGCAGTGTGTCAGACACACACAGTTTGTTTTTATCAGGAACTCTAATACCTTGTTCTATAACCTGTCCAGTCTTGGTTGCTGCTGTTGTTGCTGCTGCTTTGCTCTCTGCTGGTCACACCGTATCTGGCTCGGAGGCTTCTGTCTGTAATACTGAATTTGGGTGTATTGGTTCAGCATAGGGTCAGCCATGTTTGTCGACATTTCACTGACTGGCTTTAACCTCAGCACAAAAATTGTGGAGACCCCTTGGCCAGTGATTTTCCAGCGGGAGACGGAGTTTTCTGACAGAAAGGTGGTTAGGGTCTGTTCAACTGTCGCTGGAAGTCCAGTAACTGGCATGTTGATATTAAAATCGTAATTCACGTAGCACAAGTGTCTCATTTTGTCTCCTCCCCAGAGAGAGGAGGAGAGAGAGAGAGAGAGAGAGAAGCAGAGAGAGAGAGAGGAAGAGAGAGAGAGAGAGAGAGAGAGAGAGAGAGAGAGAGAGAAATTCTTTTATGACAAATTCTTTTATTTCGAGGATAATGAATAAGCACACATGTGCTTTTGTACATCCAGTCCCCGCCCGTTAGGAATACATCTTAATAATAATAACCCAGTACTTATACAGTCTCACAATAAAAACAAGGGGAAATAACCCTTTTCAAAACAGCTCCCCCCCCAAGTCCCCCCCCCCCCCCACAAAGCAAGCAAATAAAAGAAAACCCTAAAAAATACCCCCCACCCCCACCTCCCAAAGAAACCCTAACCAAAACAAACAAACAAACAAAAGAGAAAGAAAAACAAAAACCAACAGAAGAAGATAAAAAAGAGAAAACAGACAAACAACAACAACAAGAACAACAACAGAGCCAAGAAAAATAACACAACCAAACTTAATAAGTCATAAAGATAAACATCTACACATTGTCAAAAGGTACACATACTTGTTACACATAACTATAAGATATTGAAATAGGGCACTCTTTAAAACTTAAGTACAGAGGCAAGTCCAATAAAGTATTGAAAATATAAAATATGATTCCTTCACCAGGATAAACTATGACTATAAGCAAGTCGATAAAAGGTGAGACAGAGACAGAGACAGAGAGACAGAGAGTGTGTGTGTGTATTTCAGAGATAATATCCAATATATAATTCCCAAAACAGTATGCGATCCCATCAACACTCATTTTAGATTATATTCGTTTCAATTATATGTCAAGATATGAAATAAATTTAATACCCAAGAGAGAGAGAGAGAGGAGAGAGAGAAGACGAGAGAGAGAGGAGAGAGATGAGAGAGAGAAGGAGAGAGAGAGAGAGAGAGAGAGAGAGAGAAAGGAGGGAGGGAGGGAGAGATAGAAAGAATGACACAAAGAGAGAGAGTGACAGAGATCACACACACACACACACACACACACACACACACACACACACACACACACACACACACACACACACACACACACACACACACAAACAAACACCTGCACACACATGCTCCATTACAAGTGGGCAAAAACTTTCAGTCAAACCAAAAA
>JAQIHA010001117.1:0-12167 GCA_028751875.1 Rapana venosa
CAGAACCAATTTAAGAGACCAGACGCACTAATTATTTCTTGAACACATAAAACGAATCAACACTCTCTCCAGCTAAATTTACAAGAGATTATTATGACAGAAAGACCCGGACAATGCCCGCCACAATTGTGGGTTTGGGTTTTTTATTAAAAAGGAAGGCAGACAATCAAACAGTCAAGATCATGACCACATCAGTGGTAATTTTCGTGGGCAGCACATAGTAAATGTAATCTACAACAAAATAACCCCCAAAATTTGGAAGCTGCCCGCTTTTTCCCCAATCAAAAGGGTTCCGACCACACCTAATTATGCGGGAGTGACGATAGTATAAAAACTTACTGCATTTCAAAGGGGCATCAGAAAGTACCGACTTTTACTTTAAAAAATTTTTTTCTTTGATTTTGCACAAAATCTATGGGGCTCAGAGCTTGCTTCACATAGTACTTGCCCAAATTTCAGAAAAATTCCCTTACACAAACTGTGCGAAAAGGGTCCCTTTCCCTTAGATACAGGGCTCATGGAAAACTTTTATGAAAAACTGCCCCAAAAGAAATTTTCAGCAAATAGCAAAGGAAAAGGAGGAAATAAAACAGCCTGGGCACAAAAGATGGGGTGTAAAAATGGGGATTTCCCTGATCTACTACTTGCGATTTTTCCCTTTCTGATGTTTTGAAACTAAAAAGACGGGATGAAACATTAGGATAGACCCCAAAACATACAAAACACCCAGGAATGTCTTGGGGTGCTTTCTTGAATTTTCTTTGGGGGGGAAATTGATTTGTTTCTGATTTCCAATGCTCCAAATGATTGAAAAGGGCTCGGGGGGATAGTATGGCATCACAAATTCTGTAAGGGAAAACAAAAAATTTAAAGATATGACCCCAACAAACCTTTTAACTACATCATGTACTTGAGCAAAAAATCTTAGGATGGGATGTCAGTCCTCCATAAAAACCGTTTTTTAATGGGCCTTTTCCCGTTGATGGAAATCTAAAAGTTGTCCAAATGGGGGCCTGACAACACTAGTGATCAAAGTAGATTTTTCTACCCCATAACTACAAAGGGCCCCAAGACTACCAAAACTTCGAAAGGCCAAAAAATCCAAAAAAAAACCAACTTTTTACCAAAATTTAAAAGACAAGAACAAGTATGTTGGGCACTACAGACTGCTACAGTTCTACCTAAGGCATGGGTTAATTCTTACTGCTGTTCATCGTATCATTGTGTTTGACCAAGAGCAATTCATGAAACCATACATCATGAAGAACACTGATCTGAGAACGAAGGCAACCGATGCATCAGAAAAGGATTACTTCAAGCTCATGAACAACAGCTGCTTTGGTAAAACAATGGAGAACCCACACAAAAGAAAAGATGTTAGATTAGTCACAAAAGAAAACGAAGCCATAAAGCTAACATCAAAGCCAAGCTATCAAGACTACAGGCAATTCCATGACAGTCTGTATGGCATCATGATGAAGAAGTTGCAGGTTAAACTAGACAAACCAGTATTCATTGGGTTTAGTGTGCTGGAGCTGTCAAAGCTGTTGATGCTGGAGTTCTTGTATGATTACTTCAAGCCTAACATCCTGCTGTAAGGGTCTTGTACACAGACACAGACTCTTTCATCCTAGACATACCCACAGAAGATATATACAAAGACCTTGTAGAGGACGTAGCGCTGGGATCAGAGTCATGGTATGACACCAGTGATTATCCAAAAGACAGTCCCTTGCATTCATCAGTAAACAAAAAAGTTATTGGTAAGATGAAGGATGAGATGAATGGAACTATTATCAAAGAATATGTTGGGCTAAGAGCTAAGATGTATAGTGTTGCAAGTCAAGCTGGGGTCATAAAAAAGGCAAAAGGTGTAGGTAGGCAAGTTACTAAAACAAGCATCAGTCATGATAACTACAAAGAAGCTCTCTTTGAAGGTAGAGTATTTCATCATGACAATCCAAAAATTAGTTCAACATTGCATCAAATAAATACAACTGTTGTTAGAAAGAAGACATTGATTGCACAGGATACAAAGAGAGTTTATTATTCGCCAGAATACTCATTCGCATTAGGTCATTGGAGAACAAAGTAATTAATTAATTAATTTTTTTTTAATCATTTATATACGAGCTAAAAATTTGGATTGAAACTCACAATGGATTGTTTACTCTTTATCAAATACTATGGTAGTGGTACAATGCCACGTCTCTGCTTTTACAGTTGCTGCCGTTCTTGTGATGATTATGGTGAGCAAGTAGAAATAAAACTTGATACATGGTACAAAAGAATGAGGTGCTAAATAATATTCTAGAGGAGTTGTTAGTGGGATGAGAGAGTGTCCCAACCGCACTTCATTTATTATCAAAAATGTTCCATAACTTGTAGTAACAAAAACAGTTAGATGGACCCATACAGTCCACTTACTTCTGATGAAATAGAAGCCCACCTTATCTGAAGCGGGACAGTATTCGGTTGGCACTAGCTGCATTCCCTCTAACAAAAGCCCGCTGTGTGCAGGGTAATAGACAAATAATAAATAGGAGGATCCATCTCCACAACCTTTTTTTTATTTCAAAGTGTCTAGGCTCCAGATGGGATCGTTGCTCTACGTTTGTGACTTCCGTTGGCTCAGCTACTCCAGGAGCATACAGATATCTCAGTTTTCTTCCCAAAGGGTAATAGGGTTGCTTAGAAGGTGTTGGTTTGATGTGCTGCTGTATTATGTTTTGCTCTTTAGATGGCGTCTACAGGTTTTTTAAATCCCTGGTGGCTATTAGTTATCTCCAGAGTTCATTGCACTCAAAACTGCAGGCAGTCCTTCTTACCCACTCTGTATTTCGTGTGCCTGGGATCAAGATTTCTTGGTGGTACTGATATGCAAAACAGTCTTTCTGCTAACAGCTTGTAAAACTTTCAACCAGGCTTGAGATCTGTGGTTGCCTTGGTATACCTCTTTGTATTGGCTACTCCATGCTTTAAGAACTAGCTGATTAAATGCTCCTTATAACTCTTTATACCATCATCACACGGATAAGTCTGGGATATTTAAGTGGGCCCTGACTATAGGTTTCTGCAAAGCAACTATGCAGTTGCCGGGCACTCTTATCAGATGAAGGGGCCCTCTGCATCTTTAATAACTTAGAAGCTACTTCCACTACAGTAAGAGCATACTTATACCTCTTACTCTGATTGGTCATGTGGTAAGTATAAAGGTCTTATTTGGTGAGTAACATTTTGGCTTCATGATGATGAAGGATGGTCTATAATGTGTCCTTGGTGCAGGAAAATAGATCTGCCATATTGCTTGATTAGACAGCCCACTTCTTTGCTACTGTCGGACTTACTCCTGCTGCCAATGCTCAGTTTATTAAAATAGCCGCCTGTCTTTTCCAGTACCCATTTGGTGTGTAGTAGATCTTAGAGAGTTTATGGCATCCATTGTTCTAATATAATAAGTAAAAAAAATGCCTGTTGGTTAACTCAACCCTCCGTATACTATTGTCATGCCCACACACAATAAAAGCAATGTCGCCTGTCTCTTGGTTCAGTGGTTGATAATAATCACGAAGCGTGGCTTAGTAATAAGGAGATATTTTGTTGCCTTCACAATGTCATCATCATCATCGACCCGTTACCTTGGCGGTCCGTGGGGGAGACATGAAAGACGATGCCGTGTAACCTCCTCCATCATCCGGTCCTCGGCTCTGCGCAGTAGTGCCGAGTCATTCATACCTGTCCATTCTTCATGATGGTTGTCCATACATGACTTGTTCTGTCTTCCGCCACTCCTTCTGCCACCTTCGAGTGTTTGTACGTTTTTATTTATTATAATTTGAATTAAATTCCCCCCCCTGGCAGTACAGTTTTGGCAGAGTTTGTGGCGGGTGACGTGAGGCCGAACCATGTCAGCTTTTTCTCTGACGATGAGTGAGAAGAGGTTTCCTGTGGACCTGCCAGCTGTGTTATATGACTCTTGACAAATTCTTGGTCTTTCGTTCTCTTTCCAAGATATGCCCAGTAGTTTTCTATGGCCATTTTGTTTCGAATGACCGGATTTGCTTTGCTGTGTTCAGCATCAATGTCCAGGTTTCACTTCCGTACAGCAGGTGACTGAATTAGGGCTTTGAAGAGCTTTTATTTTGATTTGGGAACCTGTCTTCTTTACTTTTCCATATGGTGGTGAGTTTTACATGAAGATGTTGGCCCATTGCTATCTGACTTGGATTTCTGTCGTCGATCGCATCGGTCCTTTGTGAGTGTATCGCCGGAGGTATTTAAAAGCATCTACGTCCACCAGTTGTTGGCCGTATCATGTAAATTTTAGCGGTGGCATTGCTCCGTGAGCTGTTCACAAGTACTTTACTTTTTTCTCGAGCTCACCTCCAACCCATATCTCCAGCTCTTGTTCTCAAGTCAGTCGTATTTCTTGCAGCTCTGTGTTACTTCCGCCTCATGAGGTCAATGATTTTCCATCAAGATGTGGCATTTTTAAAAATCTGGTTCGATTGTGCTCCTCCATCCCTGAACCCAGCTTGTTCCTCTGCAAGGTGTTCTCTCTGCCTACTTCTTGTGTCGATTCAAAATAACTTTGAGCATGATACTTGCTGCGTGGCTGATGAGGCGGATTGTTCTATAGTTTTGGCATTGGCGTAAATTCCCCTCTTGGGCAGGGGTATGAAATGGAGTGATTGTGTCCATTCTGTTGGCCACTGTTTGTCTCCCAAATCTTTCTGACAGATAGCTGTAACATAGTCATGACTGTTTCGCCCACCATGCTGATCATCTCTGCTGGTATAATTGTCTGCTCCTGGGGACTTTCCTAATGGTAAGCTGCGGATGGCTTCTTCCACCTCTTCCCTCAGTTATAGGTAATGGCGAGGGTGCTCTTGATGTTCTGCTTTCTCTCTATTAATGCTCTTGTCAGGTTGTATTGAGGTAGTTGTACCGTTCTTGACAATATCAGACACCACCTGTTCAATGCAGCTGAGCTTCTGTGAGGAGTTTCGGAGCTTCTCCAATGACGATGATTTGGTTGAAGTGGTTTTGTTGAGTTTCTTCAGGGTGCGTATGCCTTTTTAAACGGTTGCCCACTTTCATGTTTTTTCGATCTCATCACATTGATCACTGATCCACTTCTCCGGGCCTTTTAAAACATTGACTTCTTCACGAGGATGTTGGCCTCCGTATTTCTTTAGGGTGGAAGACCTGTTGGTTTCAGTGCTCTTCTTGTATCGCAGAAGGTCCAAGAATGTCATTGTAGTCCATGGCTGGTGTTTTCTTTCCTCTGAAGACCCGAGTACCTCCCTCTGCTGTTTCTCCGGAACTGCCTCATTGATAGTTGTTTGTGAGGTCATTGATGTCATTGTCCAGGAGGGTTAATGCCGCAAAACTCCGCCAAGCATAGCTTGGAAGACCTCCTCGACATCTGTATCTTTCAGTTGTCCACGTCAAATTTGATACTGGGTTTGCAGGCTTTTGTTTTTTCTCAGCTTCATTTTGAGAATACCAGCAGCCAAACAAGGTCGTGGTATCGCTGCCTATGTCAGCGTCCAGGGTATGTTCCTTATCATGGCTCTGTTTGATGCTAGCTGATTTGAAGCGCCGAGGTGTTAAGATAAAATCAATTTGGTTATGGATCTTGCCGTTTGGCGCATGCCAGGTTGTCCCTCCTTGACTGCTTGTGGGGATAGAGGGTATTGGCAATGGTAAGTCTGTGGGTGCAGGCAAACTCCAGCAGACGTAGTCCCCTGTCGTTGGTCTCCCCAGTTCCAAACTGACCAACTGTTCCGGCCCATTGGTTGTAAGAGTCAGGACCTACTTTTGGCGTTAAAATCCCCTTGGATGATGATGATGTCCTTCTTGGGTATTTTCTTAATGGTCACTTCAGATCTCATAAAATTCTTCTACTCTTCATCTGTATGGTCAGATGATGGTGCATAGATTTGTATGATGGTGATGTTCTTGGGCTTGGCCGACACCCGGATGCTGATAATCCTGCTGGAAGCCGGTGTACAGCTGATAATGCACCCCACTACTTCCTTTCTGACAATAAATGCCACTCCATGTTGGTGATGTTTTCTCTTGGCCACTGTACCAGATCTTGTTGCCTTCTTCAGTCAATGTCTCACCAAATCCTGTCCATCTCACTTCTCCTAGTCCAATAATGTCCCATTTATATCGGCTAAGCTCATACTCTAGTTCTTTGATTTTTCCGCACTGGTAGAGTGTACGGACGTTCCATGTACCAATGGTGATTTGTTCTTTAGGGAGCTTAAGTAATGTTTTAACTCCAGTAGCTGACTTGTCACTTCCACCCTGGCGTTGATCAATGGAAAGCGCGGTCGTTGGTAACCCGGGCCTCGACCGATCCGGTATCATTTCGGCTTTGCATTTGTCTTTCATGTTTTTTCTGTGGGCTTAGGATATTCCTTGGTGGCGCCAATCTCCTCTCCAAGTCTCCATATGTTTTGGGTTTTTTCTATTGGGGTTTCCTCCCCCACATGCAACAGGTTGTACTGGGTTACATGGATACCAGTAGCAGTAGCAGAGAACTTCTCTGACTGACCTGACCCTAATCACAATGTAGTACTCTTTTATTGCCCCGTCAACATCAGAAAATGTTTTTGCAGCATGTCCTTGTTCTCGAAGTTTTTCATTAATAAAGTCTAACTGAGCAATTCTTTGTCTTTCGTATTCTGCCTGTGCTCTGTTCAGTTGTTCTATTGCTTTATCATGTCTCTTCCTTTCTTCGTCTGTATGAAGTTTAGAAAACAAGAAGTTGCTGCCTGTAAAAGCAAGTGTGTTAACTACAGCACCACCAACCATCATCACTAAAGAAGCCATTTTCTATTTATGGACTAATATTTTCTGGAATGATTCCCTGCTTTACCAAGAAGTCTTTTGTAGCAATGGATGCTGTTACAACCGCAACTAGCTTGGCGCTGTCTTCAAAGTCTAGCTTTCCTAAATCAGCAGGCCTCATTTTTAGAAGACTCTTTCCTAACATAGTATAGCCTACACTAAGACTGCCAATAACGGCAGCGTGGTAGACCAGATTGACTGCAGTCTTTTCTGTACTCATATTTCTACTATATGTATAAATTATTTATTATATCTATTAATACATATTGAATGGATCGTTGTCAGGCTGTTTGCTTTGCAATGGTTGTGGCTGTGGTTGCGGTTTTGGCTTTTGTTCTTGCTGCGGTTCTTGTCTTGCTGGTTGCTTGCTGCTCCATACTCTATAGGCTGTATAACCAATTCCCATAGCTGTTATACCATATATTAAGTAAGACTGAATGTTTGTTTTTGGTGGTGCTGTGTCTTTTTTCTGTGTTTCTATAGGCATCTGTTTTTCTAATGTTTCTCCAGATAAGATCTTTTGCTTTGCTTGATTGCTAAGTTTTTTCTGTCGATTCCATTCTGCTAACCTCTTGCCAGCTTCAACTCTCCCAGGTTTCTTTGTTACAGATGTCACTTGTGAAAGGGAGCGTTGCTCTTGGTTCTTGACATTCTCCTGTGCTTCCTGTTGGTTCGTGGCTGTGTTCTGTTCCTCCATCTTTCTCTATGTGGTTAAATTTTATATGTTTTAAAGTTATCATACTAGCAGCTACTGGTGCTAACAGAGAGCCAAAACGGTAATACATATCACAGTTAAGTGTCTCCAGCGTTCTAGACAAAATAGGATCTTGTGAGAGGTCATATGCTAAGTCAGCTTCTGAGTCCACATTAAAGACCCTACTTGTTGCTTTAGCATATAGACCAATAATAGTATGCCCTAGGCTTTTCACCATTTTTGCTCCAAGAAGAGATTCATACCTATTAAAATACTTATTAATGTCTCTTGGTGATAACTGCTGCACCTGTTCAACTGTTAGTTGTGTTCCTAAGTAATGCTTTGTTTTACCACAAGCAGCAAGAGAGTACAACTTCTCCTTCTTATCCAGTAGACTCTTCTCATCTGTTATTTCTTCTTGACTAGAACCAGTAGATGTCATCAACAAAAGTTCGTCACAATTCATGTTGTCTATCTTTATCAATATATTTTGTGTAAAATAATTGTTGTTGTTCTTGACAAGTTGTTGATAAGTTGTTGATAAGTTGTTGATAGGGACTTGTTTATTTCTTGACAAGTTCTTAATATAGTTCTTGTTTTAGTTCTTGATAAGTTCTTGATAAGTTCTTGGTAAGTTCTTGTATTAGTTCTTGATAAGTTGTTGATAAGTTGTTAATAAGTTGTTGATAAGTTGTTAATAAGTTCTTGACAAGTTCTTGATAAGTTCTTGATAAGTTGTTGATAAAGTTCTTGACAAGTTGTTAATAAAGTTCTTGACAAGTTCTTGATAAGATATTGTTTTAGCATAAGTTCCCATAATTTTATAGTTTTACCCATCAAAAATAAATTAGTATTACTTTCAGTTTTAGTAGAGAGATAGGGAAAAAGGGGGGTCAAGGTAAACTGCTTAGTTTTTATATAAAACTATGCGCCGAATCGATCAAAAGTTGCTTGGTTTTGGATAAACAGTAAGTAGTTGAGCTTGACCCCTCTTTTTCCCTATCTCTCTCACCTTCAATCAAATAGAAAATTAATAATTTTTAAAAACCCAATTATTCAAACAAGTAGAACCCCTATACGATACAGAATTCAAAAGCCCATAATCAACTGGACTATCAAACTAAAACAATATCAAACTAAAACAGTACTGCTTATAATAGTACTAATAATCTCATCTCTAACTGCAATAAAACAACATCGACCATAAATATATATTGAATTAAAACAAGACAAAGGGCATGAGGAGAGGAGAGGAAAGGAGAGGAGGGAGAGGAGAGGAGAGAGAGAACTCGAACTCAACTCGAACTCGAATATTTTTAAAGAGGGTAATTGGATTTTTTTTAATTTTTTAAAAAACCAAACATAAATGATAAGCCTGAGAATCTTAGCTTTTCTTTTTTTAGTTTTAATGTCAAAGGTTTGTTAAACAAAATGGCTGTAAATGAGTTTGTTTCATACAATCGTTCATTTTATTTTGTCTGCTTACTTGAAACATTTGTTAATATTTTTAAAAAAAGTTGTTTTGTTGAGTACGAATTGTTCTGTATACCCGCTCTGAAGTGTCAAATCGGGGTTTGACGATCAGGGGGAGTTATTTGTCTGGCTAAAAAGAGTCTCTGTAAATAGGTAATACATTTTTTTTAAAGCCCTTCAAACAGGTGGTGTTGTTTCTGATCCCAAAAAGTCTTATTTGGTACTCTGAAGATGTATTGTTTATATGTACTTGTAACCCTCCACGGTGCGCCTTATTATTTACATTATGATATTGATATGGTATATCCGCTATCGATTTTTTTCTGTGATCATTTGATTTATTCAGATGCTGTGTATATGCTGTTATGTGGGGATTAAATAGTTGAACTTCCAACGCATCTCATGTTTGCAGGAATTTTGGTTCTGATGTTTTTAAATTTTCATTGACAGTATCCTGTTAGTCTGGATCAAAATTAAGAGGATGACAAAGTAAATAAACTATGGTAACAATGCATGGTCCTGGATCTACATGTTTTAAATGGCATTTGTTTGGTGTTTCTATTGGCGTTATACTTTTTTTTCTAAAAACTGGTAGTAGGGTTGATTTTTTTCTTGTTTTTGTGATTTATTTGTATTTTTATGGTCCGATAACAATGTTAAATGAACGATTGAATCAGATCAATGCTTGAAGTTCTATTACATTTTCCCTCAAGTAACCTAACAAGACAAGCAAAAAAGCAACCTTACACTTGCAAAACTTACGGTTTTAATTACTGGAAGATTTCTTTATAAGTTGTGCTCAGAGGACATACAGTATGATGGAGTACATTGGTCCCCTTCACGCAGATGTTGGGAAGTGCTTTTAGATTGTTCAATGTTGTTGAAAAAAGCAGCTGAGTATTGGAGAAAACTTTTAAAAACAGTGGGGGTTTTAAAAGAAAGTAAATTTTTTGACGGAATGATAAATTTAAGAAATTTGTCAATTTTTTGAAAAAAATCAGATGTATTCTGCAAAGGAAGACAGGTTTATAGCTAGTCAACCTAATAAAAACATCTTTTGAGTAAAAGAAACCAAAAATTTTATAACGGGGCTATGTTTAAATGAGTTGACTTTTTCCCGTAAATCAAAAAAATTTTTTGGAACGGGTTTTCGAAAAATTTTCTTCTAAAAGTAAGCAGCCTTTAAAACAAAGAGACATTGTTTTTTGGAAAAAAGCATTTTCGAGATTATTAAAAAAATTTTATGCAATAGTTATTTTGATGAAATAACGAACAAAAAAATTTTTGTGGAATTTGGCAGGATCGTTAAAACGTTTTGCCTCCCAACAAGAAAACCATGTGCTCGGGTTTTTTTCCAACCCCGCCCTTTCTTCCCAAGACCAAAAAATCAAAGAATGTCACAGTCCTTCGGCGAGCTATAAACGACCCCCGTGTCCAAACACGCAGAAAATTTGCGCACAGTTAAAATTTGTTCTGCTTTTCGAAAGGTAGGGCCTTTGTGTGCCAGGGAACGATACAAAATTTACAAAACCGCATACACCGGTGACGGATGTAAAAAAAGCCTGGTGCTTTTTTCCCCTTTTTTCCTCAGAAAAAAAAAGTCCTGAACGCTTTTGATTTTTTGCTTTACAAGCTTAGCGCTATTAAAATTACATCCCCTTTTTTTTTTTTTATTATAAATATAAATTTAAAATTTTATAATATATTTTTAATATTTTTTTTTTAATCGTTATTTTAAAAGATGAAGTTCTTCTACCTAAAAAACTATATAAAAGAGCAAGGGATTGTGGTTTTATTGGGAATTTTTTAAGAATTTTTGTAGATGTATCGGGGTTTTAAAAATTTTTTTGTAAATTTGTTTAATGTTTTTTTTGATAAAGGAAATTTCCTAAGCGCTTTGTCTGATTATTGACTCCATTTTATAAAAAAGTTAATATGTGATCCAAAAAATTACAGAGGTTATCGATTTGTAATATTGCCAAAGGGTGTCTATAGCTCAATTATCAAACACAGACTTCAGAAATGATAGAGGCTAATAAAAATTACGGGGGAATTTCAAGTTTTCAAAGAATTAATCTACAATATTCATATATTCACCCCCTGCTTGCTGTGTACAGAAACAATTTATTAATCGTTGGCTAACTTGCCTTTATTGACTTTAAAAGATTTTTATTCTGTCAATAAAAGAATTTGTGGCCATTTTTTTTTAAAAAAATGGATTTGAATTCCACTTGTATTATGACATGGGGATTTAAAAGTGTGAAAGTAATTTAGGGGAGGGGGGTTTTTTAACGCTTTATCAAGATACGGGGTTAAGAGGGGGAGTATTCACCCTGTTTGTTTTTTCTTTTATTTATTAGAAATAAAAAAGAGGGAGTTTTTTGAATAAAGAAAGCATAGTGTTTCTGTTCATTATGACTAAAAGGTCTTACAATTTGTTCATTACTTTTTACTATGGGCTTGCATTAATATTTGAAATGTTGTAGATCTTTAAAATTTTACAAAGAGCGTTTAAGTTAAGAAAGGCAATAGATTAAGATAATACAATTGATTCAGAAAAGGGGGGGTTACCTGCTACTAGAGAAAAATAATGGTTTCACTGGGGTTTATATGGCTGTAGTAAATACATATACATTTTTAGGGCTGTACTTTTCCACACGTTGAGTTTTTCGTTTTTCTGTAGAGAACCCTTTTTGTCGGCCCAAAGAGGTCTCTAATTTCCTAATGCAAAGTTAAATAAATTGGCAATTTTCATTTGGCCATGATGAAATTATCTGACCACAAATACACCAAAGTATTTGGGGCGGGGCTGAAAAATTTGGGGATTTATGCGATATATGTGACTTCCATTTCGAATGAGGCTTTTCCCTCAGGCCTTTTTCCGCTAGAGGGAAATATGCAGTAGGGGGGCAGGTGCCCATTTGTGATTTGGATAAAACTGATAATATAGACATTTCCAAAACCGGAAAACTCAAAAAAAAATAAAAATGTCTTTCCCTTATCAAATCGGTTTTAAAAGAATACCCCCCTCCGAAGAGACGATTTTTATGAAAAAGACCCCAAAAAAATATTTCCGAAACCTGTATCCCCCCAAAATTTACAATAACCGGCGAGGACACACCGTTTGAAAGCTCCC
>JAQIHA010001118.1:0-12183 GCA_028751875.1 Rapana venosa
AAAGAAGAAGAAGAAGAAAAGAAGAAGAAGAAGAAGAAAGAAGAAGAAGAAGAGGAAAAAGATGAAGGGAAAAAGAATTGCGAAGAAGAAGAATTGCGAAGAAGAGAAGAAGATGAAGAAGAAGAAGAAGAAGAAGAAGAAGAAGAAGAAGAAGAGAAGAAGAAGAAAGAAGAAGAAGAAGAAGAAGAAGAAGAAGAAGAAGAAGAAGAAGAAGAAGAATTGTGAAGAAGAATTGTGAAGAAGAAGAAGAAGAAGAAGAAGAAGAAGAAGAAGAAGAAAAAGAAGAAGAAGAAGAAGAAGAAAAAGAAGAGAAGAAGAAGAAGGAAGGAAAAAGATGAAGAAGAAGAAGAAGAAGAAAGAAGAAGAAGAAGAAGAAGAAGAAAAAGAAGAAGAAGAAGAAGAAGAAGAAGAAGAAGAAGAAGAAGAAGAAAGAAGATGACAAAGGGGAAAGTGAAGAGTACTAAACAAAATGAAGAGCTGCAAGGAACTGTGAACAAGAATTGCGCAGGAGGAGGAGGAGGAGGAGGAGGATGAGGAGAAGGAAGAGGAGGAGGAGGAGGAGAAGAAGAATTGCGAAGAAGAAGAATTGCGAAGAAGAAGAATTGCGAAGAAGAAGAAGAAGAAGAAGAATTGCGAAGAAGAAGAAGAAGAAGAAGAAGAAGAAGAAAAAGAAGAAGAAGAAGAAGAAGAATTGCGAAGAAGAAGAATTGCGAAGAAGAAGAATTGCGAAGAAGAAGAAGAAGAAGAAGAAGAAGAAGAAGAAGAAGAAGAAGAAGAAGAAGAAGAAGAAGAAGACGGTGATAAAGAAGAAGAAGAAGAAGAAGAAGAAGAAGTAGAAGAAGAAGAAGAAGAAGAAGTAGAAGAAGAATTGCGAAGAAGAAGAAGAAAAAGAAGAAGAAGAAGAATTGCGAAGAAGAAGAATTGCGAAGAAGAAGAATTGCGAAGAAGAAGAAGAAGAAGAAGAAGAGAAGAAGAGAAGAAGAAGAAGAAGAAGAAGAAGAAGAAGAGAATTTCGAAGAAGAATTGCGAAGAAGAAGAAGAAGAAGAAGAAGAAGAAGAAGAAGGGAAAAAGATGAAGAAGAAGAATTCGAAAAGGCATTCGAAGAAGAAGAAGAAGAAGAAAAGAAGAAGAAGAAGAAGAAGAAAAAAAAGAAAAAGTAAAAAAAGAAAGAAGAAAAGAAAAAGAGGAAAAAATGAAAAAGAAGAATTGCGAAAAAAGCATTGCGAAAAGAAAAGAAGAAGAAAAGAAAAGAAGAAGAAGAAGAAGAAAAAAGAAGAAAAAAAAAGAAAAGAAGAAGAAAAGAATGCAAAGAAATAAAAAATGCGAAGAAAAGAAGAAAAGAAAAGAAGAAGAAAAAGAAGAAAAGAAAAGAAAAAGAAGAAGAAGAAGAAAAGAAGAAGAAAAGAAGAAGAAGAATTGCGAAAAAGAAGAAGCGAAAAGAAGAATTGCGAAAAAGAAAAAGAAGAAGAAGAAGAAGAAGAAAAAAAGAAGAAAAGAAAAGAAGAAGAAGAAGAAAAAGAAGGAAAAGGTGAAAAGAAGAAAAGAAGAAGAAAAAGAAAAAAAAGAAGAAAAAGAAGAAGAAAAGAAGAAAAGAAAAGAAGAAGAAGAGAAGGAAGAAAAAGAAAAAGGATTGAAAAGAAGAAGAAGAAAAAAAAAAATTGCGAAAAAATTGCAAAGAATTCGAAGAAAAGAAGAAGAAGAAGAAGAGAAGAAGAAGAAGAAAAAAAAGAAGAAGAAGAAAAGAAAAGAAAAGAAGATTAAAGAAGAGAAGAAGAAGATGTATGAAAAAGAAAAGAAAAGAATTCGAAGAAGAAAATTGCAAGAAAAGAAGAAGATGAAAAGAAGAAAAAAAGAAGAAGAAAAAAGAAGAAGAAAAGAAAAAAAGAAGAAGAAGAAGAAGAAAAAGGAGAAGAAGAAAAATTTGCGAAGAAAAGAAGAAGAAGAAAAGGGAAAAAGAAGAAAAAGAAAAGAAGAAGAAGAAGAAAAAGAAGAAGAAAAAAGAAGAAAGAAGAAAAGAATTGCGAAGAAGAAGAAGAAGAGGGGAGAAGAAGAAGAAAAAGAAAAGAAGAAGAAGAAGAAGAAAAAAGAAGAAGAAAAGAAGAAAAGAAAAAGAAGAAGAAGAAAAAAAAGAAGAAAAGAAAAGAAGAAGAAAAGAAAAGAAAAAGAAGAAAGGTGATAAAGAAAAGAAAAGAAAAAAAGAAGAAGAAAAAGAAGAAAAGAAGAAAAAGAAGAAAAAAGAAGAAGAAAAGAAAAGAAGAAAAAGAAGAAGATAAAGGATTGCAAAGAAAAGAAGAAAAAGAAAAATTGCGAAAAATTTGGGCGAAGAATTGCGAAGAATCGAAGAATTGGAAGAAAAGAAGAAGAAGAAAGAAGAAGAAGAAGAAGAAAAAGAAGAAGAAAAGAAAAGAAGAAGAAAAAGAAGAAGAAGAAAAAGAAGAAGAAGAAGAAGAAGATTAGAAGAAGAAGAAAAGAAGAAGAAGAAAAAGATGAAAAAGAAAAAAGAATTGCGAAGAAAAGAATTGCGAAGAAAAGAAGAAGATGAAGAAGAAGAAGAAAAGAAGAAGAAGAAGAAGAAGAAGAAAAGAAGAAAAGAAAAAAGAAGGAAGAAGAAAAGAAGAAGAATTGCGAAGAAATGAAGAAGAAAAAGAAAAGAAAAAGAAAAGAAGAAGAAGAAGAAGAAGAAAAGAAGAAGAGAAGAAAAGAAGAAAAGAAGAAGAAAAATAAGAAGAAAATTGCGAAGAAGAAAAATTGCGAAAAAAAGAAGAAGAAGAATTGCGAAGAAGAAGAAGAAAAGAAAAAAGAAAAGAAGAAGAAAAAAAGAAGAAGAAAAAAAGAAGAAAAGAAGAAGAAAAAGAAGAAGAAAAAAGAAAAAGAAAAAGGTGTAAAGAAGAAGAAGAAGAAGAAGAAGAAGAAGAAAAAGGGAAGAAGAAAAAAGAAGAAAAAAGAAGAAGAAAAAGAAAAAAAGAAGAAGAAAAGAAGAGCAACAACATCAATAACAACAACAACAAGAAATAAATTCACACTGACATATAAAAGGCAGAATCGGGCCAAAAGTGCATCAACACAAATTATAGGATTAAAAAAAAAAAAAACCCAAAAAAAAACAATAAAGACAAAAAACGCCCTCCCCCCCCCCCCCCCCCAAAAAAAAAAAAGAAAACAAAAAGCAAAACAAACAACAACAATCAAAACATATACACAAATATAAAAAAAATAACAAAAAAAAGTAACAAAACGAAAAAGAAAAAAAACAATAATTTCTATTAAAAAAAAACACGACAACAACACAGTACTAAATCATTAACAGATTATTCCCAAACCTTTTTCGCTTGCCCGCCCGCATATTACATAGCGAAACAAAAAAACAAACACAGGAACGATAATACAGACCCCCCCCTCCCCCCCGACAACCCCTTCACCCCCCCCCCCCCCCGAACCCCCCCCCCCCCCCCCCCCGGCCCCCCCCCCCCCCCCCCCCCAACCAACAAAACAGGGCCTTGTAGTGCCCTTTCATTTCCTCATGCGGATGTTTTGGTGCTATGCTTTGTCCCTTTTTAAAAAGATGCGGGGTTGATTCCACCTTTTGCGGACTTGCTTAAGCGATATTCTATTTTGCAATAACAGTGAAGTGACAAAACTGTGCTGATCTTTTTCTATTTCCCTTTTTTGTGGGTCTCTGTCTCTATCTTCTTTCTGTCTCTGTCCGTTTTCTGTTTTGTCTCGTCTGTTTTTTTTTTGTCTGTCTGTTTGTCTACTCTGTCTCAGTTTCGGGGTAAAAGTACTATTTGTATCCCTCTCAAGAACGATCTTTACAAATATCCCCCGTCTATACAGGTTAAAAAAAGAATTACTTCCGAATAATTTAAAAAAGAAAGCAGTCTGTCTTCATTTAAAAAAGCTTTTGTTTTGTTGTGTTGTTTTTTGTTTTTTTTCCCTTCTGTCTCTGTATTTTTCTGTCTGTCTGTTTGTTTGTTTTTGTCTCTTTGGTTTTGTCTGTGTGTCTGTCTTTGTCTACAGAGGTATTTCACTTCTCAGCCATGTAGGGAAAATGTATGCAAAGATTCTGGAACAGCACACAAGAGCCAAAGCAGAACACCTACTGAGCAATGCCCAGTTTGGCTTTCGGAAAGGAAGAGGGTGCACAGATGCCATTTTCGCACTTCGATAGCTGTGTGAAAGAGCCATCGAATACAACCAAGACCTGCATACAGTATTCGTTGATCAAGAAAAAGCTTTCGACCGAGTCAACAGAGACAAGCTCTGGAAGATCCTGGAGCAGTACGACGTGAAGGGGTAGTTGCTTGATAACATCAGAGCAATCTATGCCAACAGTATGAGCACAGTTCGAACAGCCAGTGGAACATCCTACTGGTTCCCGGTTACATCAGGGGTCAGGCAAGGCTGCGTACTCTCTCCCCTTCTCTTTGTGATCTACATGGACCAGATTACAAAAGAATCCTACCCAGATCTTGAGGCCCTGAACGAACTATTATTTGCTGACGATCAGTCCTTGATGAATCAGAACAAAGCAGCTCTTCAAGAACACACAGACCAACTCAACACAAGCTGCGAGAGGTATGACATGAAGATCTGTATCACCAAAACAGAAATTATGTCTGTCAGCAGAAATCCAGGAAAGCTGGACATCAACATCAACGGCACCCAGCTGAAACAGACCAAAGAATTTAAATACCTTGGCAGCCTCTTCACTGAAGATGGAAAATTGGACAGAGAGATAGAAACAAGATGCCAGAAAGCGAACGCAGTCAGTTACCAACTTGCCCCCCTTCTAAAACATTCCGGCATCCCAATGAGCACCAAGGCAAAACTCATCAACGCCATCTTCGTTCCAACACTCACATACCAGTGTCAGACATGGGTCCTAACAAAAGCCTTAGAGAGAAAATTGGTCACACGTGAAATGCGCTGCCTGAGAAAAGCTGTCAACGAGACCAGACGCGACAAGATCAAGAATGAGGTGATCAGAGACATGGTCGGACTAACACCAATTCTCCACCATATCGAACAACAAAGGATCAGGTGGTTTGGTCACCTCACTAGAATGCCACCCAACCAACCAGCCCTATGGGCATACACCACCAAACACAATGGCTGGAAAGCCAGAGGTAGACCAAGGAGACGATGGAGCGACTCCGTGGCTGACACCCTGTGAGCCCATGACCTGTCACTACATCAAGCCTCCCGTCTTGCTGCAGACAGACGTCTGTGTCTCCCCGCGACGCCGAAAGGCACCAGCAGCAAATGAAAGAAGAAAGAAGAAGATCACACATATCAAGGATTTTATCTGTGATCCATGGTTGATTTTTCTGGCAGTACTTCCCAAGTAGCTCCTTTGCTGTTTCCGTCATCACTGCATTGAAACTGTTGGTTATTGTCTCTGCATCTTTATCAAGTGTAATCAGTGCAGCCAATTTTCCACCTATTTTTGCTTGGAAGGCTTTTGCGATGGTAGGGTCCTTCAATCTTTCGAGGTTGAATTTTAGCCTGATGTTCTTAGGATTATTGATCTTTTTCAGCTTGATGTTAAAGTTCAAGAGCTTCAGGTCGTGGTCACTGCCCATGTCTGCACCTGGAAATGTCCCCGTCTTGGCTCTGTTGATGCCAGATCTGAACCGATTTTGTACCAGTATGTAATCAATCTGGTTGTGATGGGTTCCATTAGGTGCATGCACGTCCAGCGTCGGATGCCTTGTGTTCTCCAAGGGTGTTTGCAAGCACCATGTCGTTGTAGCTGGCAAATTCCAGTAGTCTGAGTCCTCTTTCGTTGGTAGCTGTATTACAGGAGGGTCCACAGAATTTGCTCCAGTCTTTCAGTGCATCAGCACCCACCTTAGCATTCCAGTCTCCTTGAATAATTAGGATGTCTTTTTTGTTAGCTTTGTCGATGATGCCCTGAAGCTGCATGTAAAATTCCTCTACTACTTCATCATCATGTTCTGATGTTGGCGTATAAGCTTGTACCCCAGTGATGTTGAAAGGGGCTGCTTTGAGGTGGATGGTTATAAGTCGACTGGTTACTGCCCAGTAACCAGTAACCAGTATACAGAGATATTTGTACAGTGTACAAAGTAACTTAATATGGTAAAAACACTTTCTGTGATGTTTGTACGATGTGTTCACTGTACAAAGCCACTAAACATTGCTAAAACCCTTTTTGAGATGTTTGTACGATGTGTTCAATGTACAAAGTAACTAAACAAGGCTATACAGTTTCTGAGATGTGTTTATTATGTGTTCAATGTACAAAGCCACTAAACATTGTCAAAATTCTTTCTACTATGTTTGTACGACGTGTTCAATGTACAAAGAAACTAAACATGGTGAAACCCTTTCTGAGAGGTTTGTACAAAGTTTTCAATGTACAAAGCCACTAAACATGGCTAAAACCCTTTCTGAGATGTTTGTACGACGTGTTCATTGTACAAAGCCACCTAACATGGCTAAAACCCTTTCTGAGATGTTTGTACAACGTGTTCAGAGTACAAAGTAACTAAACATAGCAAAAATCCTTTCTTAGATATTTGTACAATGTGTTTAATGTACAAAGTAACTAAACATGGCTTATACCCTTTCTGTGATGTTTGTACGATGTGTTCAATGTACAAAGTAACTAAACATGGATAAAACCCTTTCTGAGATGTTTGTACGCAGTGTTCAATGTACAAAGTATCTAAACATGGCGGAAACCCTTTCTGAAATATTTGTACAACGTCTTCGATGTACAAAGTATTTGAACAGTGCTAAAACCCTTTCTGAGATGTTTATATGATGTGTTCAATGTACAAAGTAACTAACCATGACTATAACCCTTTCTGAGATGTTTGTAAGATGTGTTCAATGTACAAGGTAACTAAACATGGCTAATACTCTTTCTGAGATGTTTGTAAAACGTGTTCAGTGTGCAAAATAAATATGGCTAAAACCCTTTCTGAGATCTTGATATGACGTGTTCAATGTACAAAGCCACTAAATATTGCTAAAACCCTTTCTGAGATGTTTATACCACATTTTCAATGTACAAAGTAACTAAATATGTTCAATGTACAAAGTAACTAAACATAATTAAAACCCTTTCTGAGATGTTTGTATGATGTGTTAAGTGTACAAAGTAACTAAACATTGTGAAAACCCTTTCAAAGATAATTTTACGAGGTGTACAGTGTAAAAAGAAACTAAACATGGCTTAAACTCTTTTGTGATGTTTATACAATGTGTTCAGTGAATAAAGCCACTAAACTTGACTAAAACCCTTTCTGAGATGTTTGTACGATGTGTTCATTGTACAAAGGAACTAAACATGGCAAAAACCCTTTCTGAGATGTATGTACAACATGTTCAATGGACAAAGTAACTACACATAGCGAAAACCCTTTCTGAGATGTTTGTACCACAAGTTCTATGTCATCATCATCATCATCAGACCCGTGACCTTGGCGGTCATGGGAGAGACACGAAAGACGATGCCGTGGTAAGCCTCCTCCATCCATCTCGGTCCTCGGCTCTGCGCAGTAGTGCCGAGTCATTCATCCTGGTCCATTCTCTGATGTTGTCCATCCATGACTTGTTCTGTCTTCCCCTCTTTCTGCCACCTTCGAGTGTTCCCTGCAGTACTGTTTTTGGCAGAGTGTTGGGCGGGTGACGTGGCCGAACCATGTCAGCTTTTTCTTCTTGACGATGGTGAGAAGGGGTTCCTGTGGACCTGCCAGGCGTGTTATTTGACTCTTGACAAATTCATTGGTCTTTCGTTCTCTCCAGGATATGCCCAGTAGTTTTCTATGGCATTTTGTTTTGAATGACTGGATTCGCTTTGCTGTTTCAGCAGTCAATGTCCAGGTTTCACTTCCGTACAGCAGGATCGTCTGAATTAGGGCTTGTAGAGCTTTAGTTTGATTGGGAAACTGATCTCTTTACTTTTTCATATGGTGGTGAGTTTTGTCATGGAAGATGTTGCCATGGCTATTCTGACTTTGATTTCTGTCGTCGATCGCCCATCCTTTGTGAGTGTAGCGCCAAGGTATTTAAAAGCATCTACTTCCTCCAGTTGTTGGCCGTTCATGTAAATTTTAGTAGTGGCGTTGCTCGTGCTGTTCACAAGTACTTTACTTTTCTCCGAGCTCACCTCCATCCCATATGCTCCAGCTCTGTTCTCAAGTCTGGTCGTAAGATCTTGCAGCTCTATGTTACTTCCGCCCATGAGGTCAATGTCATCGGCAAACCGTAAGTTGTTGAGGGGTCTGCTGCCAATGGAGATGGTAGAGTGGAAGTCATGGAGGGTCTCTCTCATAATGTTTTCCAAGAACAGATTAAACAGGACTGGAGATAACAGGCATCCTTGTCGGACCCCAACTGTGGTTTTGACGTAGTCTCCGACCTGATTGTTCAGAAGGACTGCACTGCTTGCGGTGTTGTATAGTGCTTGCATGGTTTGCACTAGTCCTTCTTCAATGCCAAACATTCTGAGGACCTGCCACAGGCCTTCGTACCATACTCTGTCGAAACCCTTCTTAAAGTCGATGAAGTTGTGGAACAGGTCTTTCTGATGTTGAAGATGTTTTTCCATCATGATGTGGCAGTTAAAAATCTGTTCGATTGTGCTCCTGCCTGCCCTGAACCCAGCTTGTTCCTCTGCAAGGTGTTCTTCTGCCTCCTTCTTGAGTCGATTCAAAAGAACTTTGAGCATGATCTTGCTGGCGTGGCTGATGAGGCTGATTGTTCTTTAGTTTTGGCATTGGCGTAAATTCCCCTTCTTGGGCAGGGGTATGATGAGTGATTGTGTCCATTCTGTTGGCCACTGTTTTGTCTCCCAAATGTTCTGACAGATAGCTGTAACATGTGTGATGACTGTTTCGCCACCATGCTTGAGCAGCTCTGCTGGTATATTGTCTGCTCCTGGGGACTTTCCTACTGGTAAGCTGCGGATGGCTTCTTCCACTTATTCCCTCAGTATAGGTAATGGCGAGGGTGCTCTTGATGTTGCTGCTTTCTCTTCTATTATGCTCTTGTCAGGTTGTATTGGGTAGTTGTACAGTTCTTGACAATATTCAGACCACCTGTTCAATGCAGCTGAGCTTTCTGTGAGGAGGTTTCCGGAGCTGTCTTCAATGACTGATGGTTTGGTTTGAAGTGGTTTTGTGAGTTTCTTCAGGGTGTCGTATGCCTTTTTACTGTTGCCCACTTTCATGCTTTTTTCGATCTCATCACATTGATCACTGATCCACTTCTCTCTGGCCTTTAACATTGACTTCTTCACGAGATTGTTGGCCTCCCGGTATTCTTTAGGGTTGGAAGACCTGGTTGGTTTCAGTGCTCTTCTTGTATCGCAGAGGTCCAAGATGTCATTGGTAGTCCATGGCTGGTGTTTATTCCTCTGACGACCGAGTACCTCCCCCTGCTGTTTCTCGGACTGCCTCATTAAAGTTGTTGGTGAGGTCATTGATGTCATTGTCCAGGAGGGTTAATGCCGCAAAACGTCCGCCAAGCTTAGCTTGGAAGATCTCCTCGACATCTGGATCTTTCAGTTTGTCCACGTCAAATTTGATACGTGGGTTTGCAGGCTGTTTGTTTTTCTTCAGCTTCATTTTGAATACCAGCAGCACAAGGTCGTAGTTGCTGCCTATGTCAGCTCCAGGGTAGGTTCTTGTTCTGGCTCTGTTGATGCTGGATTTGAAGCGCCGTGGTGTTAAGATAAAATCTATTTGGTTATGGATCTTGCCGTTTGGCGCATGCCAGGTTGTCCTCCTTGACTGCTTGTGGGGATAGAGGGTATTGGCAATGGTAAATCTGTGGGTGCAGGCAAACACAAGCAGATGTAGTCCCCTGTCGTTGGTCTCCCCAGTTCCAAACTGACCAACTGTTCCGGCCCATTGGTTGTAAAATTCAGGACCTACTTTGGCGTTAAAATCCCCTTGGATGATGATGACGTCCTTCTTGGGTATTTTCATAATGGTCTCTTCAAGATCTTCATAAAATTCTTCTACTTCTTCATCTGCATGGTCAGATGATGGTGCATAGATTTGTATGATGGGGATGTTCTTGGGCTTGGCCGACACCCGGATGCTGATAATCCTGCTGAAAGCCGGTGTACAGCTGATAATGCACCCCACTACTTCCTTTCTGACAATAAATGCCACTCCATGTTGGTGATGTTTCTCTTGGCCACTGTACCAGATCTTGTTGCCTTCTTCAGTCAATGTCTCACCAAATCCTGTCCATCTCACTTCTCCTAGTCCAATAATGTCCCATTTATAGCGGCTAAGCTCATACTCTAGTTCTTTGATTTTTCCGCACTGGTATAGTGTACGGACGTTCCATGTACCAATGGTGATTTGTTCTCTAGGGAGCTTAAGTAATGTTTTAACTCCAGTAGCTGACTTGTCACTTCCACCCTTGTCACTTCCAACATGAAAGACAAATGCAAAGTTCTATGTACAAAGTAACTAAATATTGCTGAAACTGTTTCTGAGATTTTTGTACGACACGTTCAATGTACAAAGCCACTAAACATCGCTAAAACCCTTTCTGAGAAGTTTGTACGACGTGTTCCATGTACAAAGTAACTAAATATGTTCAATGTACAAAATAACTAAACATGGCTAAAACTCTTTCTGATATGTTTGCACGATGTGTTCAGCGTACAAAGTAACTAAACATGGTGAAACCCTTTCTAAGATACTTTTTTGACGTGTTCAGTGTACAAAGTAACTAAAGGTAAAGGTAAAGGAGTCCCATAACCTATAAGGTCGTAGGGGAGCGAGGCGTCAGAGACCTCAACTTCTCTAGGGCCAGCATATTGAGGGCGGCGCCCATCTCCTCTCCCTCGCTGCTTTACCTTCCCTGACCCTAAAGAGGGCAGGTACCCATTTACTAGCTGGGTGAACTGGCGAACTGTACTCCCTCGCTGCTTTACCTTCCCTGACCCTAAAGAGGGCAGGTACCCATTTACAGCTGGGTGAACTGGAGGAACTGTACTGAAGCCAAGGCGCGCAAACGGTCACCCATCCAAGTGGTAACCACGCTCGACGCTGCTTAACTTGGCTGGGGGAAAGCGAGTGCTCCGACCACTGAGCTATCCCGTCCCCAAAGTAACTAAACATGGCAAAAACCATATCTGTGATGTTTGTACAATGTGTTCAGAGTACTAAGCCACTAAACATGGCTAAAACCCTTTCTGAAATGTTTGTATGATGTGTTCAATGTACAAAGTAACTGAACAAAGCTGTACAGTTTCTGAGATGTTTGTACGGCTTGTTCAATGAACAAAGCCACTAAACTTTGCTAAACTCCTTTCTAAGAAGTTTGTACAACGTTTTTAGTGTACAAAAACTAAACATGGCTAGCACCATTTCTGAGACTTTTGTATTACGTGTACATTTTAAAAAGTAACTAAACATGGCTAAAACCCTTTCTGAGATGTTTCATATACAAAGTAACTAAACAAGGTTATATAGTTTCTGAGATGTTTGTACAATGTGTTCAATGTACAAAGCCACAAAACATTGCTACAACCCTTTCTAAGATGTTTGTATGACGTTTTCAATATACAAAGTAACTAAAAATGGTGAAAACCCTTTTTGAAATGTTTATACGAAGTGTTCAATGTACAAAGCTACCAAACATGGCTAAAACCCTTTATGAGATGTTTGCATGATGTGTTCAATGTACAAAGTATTTAAATATGTTCAATGTAGAAAGTAAAGAAACATAGTTGAGATGTTTGTTTCTGAGATGTTTGTACGACGTATTCAATGTACAAAGCCACTAAAATATCTAAAACCCTTTCTAAGATGTTTGTACAATGTGTTCAATGTACAAAGCCACCAAATATGGCTAAAACCCTTTCTCAGATGTTTCTACGATGTAATCAATGTACAAAGTAACTAAACAAGGCTAAAACAGTTTCTAAGATGTTTGTACGATGTGTTCAATGTACAAAGCCACTGAACATTGCTAAAAATCTTTCTAATATGTTTGTATGACGTGTTCAATGTACAAAGTAACTAAACATGGAAAAAACCCTTTCTGAGATGTTTGTACGAAGTGTTCAATGTACAAAGTAACTAAACATGGCCAAAACCCTTCCTGAAATGTTTGTAAGACTTGTTCTGAGTACAAAGTAGCTAAACATGGCAAAATCCCTTTCTGATATGTTTGTACGACATGTT
>JAQIHA010001119.1:0-12163 GCA_028751875.1 Rapana venosa
ATCCTGTGGGACTCCACATTCCAGTTTGACAGGTTTTGATTGAATGTTATTGACAATAACTTTCTGGTATCGGTTTGTGAGGTATAAACTAAACCAGGTGAGGGCAGTGCCATTAATACCAAACATGTTCTGGAGGCGAGAAAGAAGAATTGAGTGATCAATAGTGTCAAAGGCAGCAGATAGGTCGAGAAGAGTGAGAAGGGATATTTTCCCTGCATCAGCAGCGAGTAAAAGTGTATCTAAAGTGTGGACTAGGGTGGTTTCGGTGCTGTGGTTGGCGCGATAGGCAGATTGAAAAAGGGGAAGGAGATTATTGGAATGAAGGTGGTTGTTGAGTTGCTTTAGAACAACTTTTTCAAGTACTTTGGAGATGAAAAGTAAGTTAGAGACAGGTCTGTAATTCTTTAAAATGTTGGGATCAAGGTCATGCTTTTTTAGTAGAGGTGTGACTATTGCGGTTTTGAGAGCTGATGGAAAAATTCCTGACAGAAGAGATGAGTTTACTATTTCGGAGACAGAGGGTACAAGTTGTGGAAGGCATTGTGAGAAGACAGGAGCAGGTATGGGATCAAGATCGCATGATTTAATCGTCATTTCTTTCAGAATTGTTGTGATTTCGCTTTTGCTTGTGGGATGAAAGAAAAAGAGAGGAGTGCCAGTGAATTGGGGATCAGGAGGTGCAGGCTGGAAATGAGTCTGATCCAGTAAGTAAGTAAGTACTCTAGGTAAAGGGAACGGGCACAGCCTAGATGGAGACTGAGGAGATGAAACAGGGAGAGGGTACATGGAGACTATATGGAGATGGAACGGGGAGATCTGGGAGAAATGCCACAGAGATACTCTATGGAAACCTTAGAGGGAGACACTGGGTGCAGAGAGTAAGGAGAGCCTGGAGAAAGGCTCTGGTGAGAGAAATCGGGTAGACTCTGGGAGAGGCAAGATAGGGAGACACAGGGGCAGATGTGACAAGGCGTGCCTGGCTAGAGGGAGACAGACGGGAGACCCTAGAGGGATATTCCAGGGAAATTAAGTGGTGTCAGCCTACAGGGAGACTCTAGAAGAGGGAACTGGGAGACTCTAAAAAATGGCACAGGGAGACTCTTGAGACAGTCTATTGGGAGACTCGAGAGAAATGGGACAGGGAGAGTTTGGGGAGAGGGGGACTCTAGGGAGAGCTTAAAAAACTCTAGGGAAGATGGGACAGACAGATACTGGAGAATCGAGAGGCAGACTATGAGGAGAACAGGGACAGCCTACAAAGACACTATAGGGCCTGCATGGAGAATCTAGGGAGAGCCTAGAGAAAAAAATCATGGGAGGCGGAACAGCGAGAGACTGGAGGGAAACTGTACGAAAGGGAACGGGAAGTATCAAAGGAGAGGGAAAGTGTCTGGGAAAGATGGGACATTGAGATTTTGAGGTTGATGAGACAGGAAAAGTTTGGGTAGAGCTCAGAGGGAGACGCAAGAGAAAGGGAACAGAGAGAGTGAGCATAGAAGGAGGCCCTTATGAGAAGAAACAGGCACAATAGGGAAGGGGAATTGGAAGTCTCTGAGGGAGATAGTACAGGGAAAGTTTGGGTATAGAGAGACTCTGGAGAGAGTCTAGAGAGAGATTCTAGGCAGAGCGAACGGGGATAGCCTACCATGAGACTCTACAAAGAGAAAAAGGGAATGGGATGACTATGGGGCATATGGAACAGGGGGATTCTCGGGTGAGCCTACAGGGAGAATCAGGAGACAAAACTGGGAGAGCATAAACGGAGACTTTAGCGAGAGTGAAGAAAGAGGTTCTGAGAAGAGAGAAGTGGGAAAACCTAGAGGGAGACTCTGTGGAGATGAAACAGAGAGCCTACAAATAGATTTTAGGGACAGGGAGTAGGGAGGACCTACACTGACACTCTAGAAAGAGGGAACGAAGACAGCCTAAAGAAAGACTCTGGGGAGAAGAAACAGAATGGCTATAGGGAGATGAACGGAGAAGCTGGGGAAGGGGGCACAAGGAGAACCTAAGGAGGGCCTAAAGGGAGACTTGGGAAAGAGAACAGGGAGAGAGTAGTGGGAGACTCTAGGTGCAGGGAATGGGAAGAAACTGGAAGAGAGGGAATAGGGAGAATCTGGAGACAGCCTAGAAAGAAACAGTGGGAAAATGGAATAGGAAGAGCCAAAAGAGTGACTGGATAGATGAAACAGGGAGACACTAGGGAGAGGAAACAGGGAGACAATGGGAAAGATGGGAAAGGAAGATACTGAAGGATATGGGACCGGGAGAGTTTGAACAGGGGAAGACTCTGCGGAAAGCCTACAGGGAAAATCCAGGAGAGCGTTTACACTGACTCGAAGGAGAGTCGAGAGAGAAACTCTAGGGAAAAGAAACAGGGTGACCCTGGGGAGATGGGACAGAAATACTCTGGCAACAGGAAACAGGGACACTTTAGGTAGAGCCCAGAGGGACAATATGGAGAGAGGGAACGGAGAGACCCTACAGGTAAACTGTAGGAAGATGGATCGTGGAGACTCTAGCGAGATGAAACGAGAAGACTCGGGAATATGGGACAGGGAGAAACTTGAGAATGCTTACATGGAGACTGGAGAGATCAAACTGGGAAACACTAGAGAAAGACATTGGGGAGAGGAAACAGAGCCTGGAGGGAGACTAGAGAGAGTGATGTGGGAGACTCATGGAGGGTGGGACAGGGAAACTCTAAGGAAGGCCTAAAGGGAGATTTCAGAGAGCCTAGGGTGAGACTACAAGGAGAGGAAATGGGAAGGGACTACTTGGAGACTCTAGAAATAGGGAACGGAGAGACTAGGGAGAAGAATCGTGGAGACTACACAGAGGAAATAGGGAGATTCTAAGGAAGCTGAGACAAGGAGACTTTGGGTAGAGGCAAACTCTGGGGAGAACCTGTAAGGAGGCTCTGGGAAGATGTAACGGGGAAAGCCTGCATGGAGACTCTAGGGAGAGGGAATGGAAAGATTCTAGGAAGATGAAACGAGGAGAGTGGGGGAGATGTCACCTGGATACTATCGGGAGAACGAATCTCAGAGGCAGTGGACCAACAACTCAGAAAGGAACAGGCAGGTTTTAGATCAGGAAGAAGATGCATAGACCCGATCTTCACTCTGCGCAACATCATCGAACAGTGCACGGAATGGCAGAGACAGCTGTATATCAACTTCATAGATTTTGAAAAAGCCTTTGACAGCATTCATCGAGAAAGTGTATGGCGCATACTCCGAGCATATGGAATTCCACAGGAGATTATCCAAGTCATTAAGAGCTTCTACAACAACTTCACGTGCAGAGTAGGAATCAGCAAAACCAGTTTCAGTGTACAAACCGGCGTCAGACAAGGCTGCCCCATGTCAGCACTACTCTTCAACCTGACAATTGATTGGGTGATGAGACAAACAACAGCTGACCAGTCACGGGGCATCAGATGGACCCCCTTCTCAACGCTTGAAGACCTAGATTTTGCCGACGATCTGGCACTGCTCTCACATACCCACCATCACATTCAAGAGAAGACACTTTCGCACAGCAAGTAGGCCTGAAAATCAGTCAGAAGAAGACAGAGGTGATGACACTGAACGTTCAGAACCCCTCACCGGTCACAGTGAATGGAGAAGATTTACCAACAACTGAAGAGTTCGCGTACCTCGGGAGCACTGTTAGGCATGACGGCGGAGCAGGCAGCGACATCAAGAACCGGATTAGCAAAGCAAGAAATGCTTATAGAAATCTGAACAATGTGTGGAAATCGTCCCAGTACAGCACCAGAACCAAACTAAGACTATACCAGAGCTGTGTACTTTCCACCCTTTTGTACGGCTCGGAGTGCTGGAGGATGACTGAGAGTGACCTCGACAAACTATCCACATTCCACACGAAGAATCTCAGAAGAATCTTGCGCATCTTCTGGCCTGAGACCATCTCCAACCAAGAACTGTTTGCCCGTTGCAACCAAGAAAGCATGGACAACATCATGCATAGGCGATGGGGATGGATAGGGCATATCTGCCGTCGGGAACAGGGAAACATCGCCCGAACAGCCATCCACTGGACACCAGAGGGAAAACGCAAACAAGGACGACCCAAGAACACATGGCGTCGGACTGTCGAAGCAGAGCTGAAGACCTTCCAACATACCTGGGGAACCATTCAGAAGCTGGCCCAGGACAGACAGGAGTGGAGAACATTTGTTGCTGTCCTACGTGCCAATAAAGCACGAAGGCATTGATGATGATGACTATCGGGAGAGCTTTGAGGGAGACTCTGGGGAGATAACAGAGAGAGCCTAGAAAAAGAATATGCAGAGATGGAATGGCCAGACTACACGAATAGGGAGCAAGGAACCTCAGGGTAAGATGTTACAGGGAGACTTTAACGTTTGCCTAGAAGCTAACTCTGCCAAGAGGGAATGGCAAGAGCCTTGAAGAAGAATCTAGATAGATGAAACAGGGAAAGACTACAAGGAGACTATAGAGAGGCGGGACGTGAAGAATCTGAGATATGACACATGGAGACTCTGGGGAGAGAGAACGAGGAGAGCTAAGACAGAGAATCTGAGGAGTCATGGCGACTCTATGAAGAGGGAATGCGGAGACACTGGCAGAAATGGAACAGGGAGACTCTGAGAGCGATCTAACAGGGACAGTTTTGCTAGGGAGGAGACTCTAATGATAAGGAACGGGAAACTGTAAGGAGAGGCAACCAGGTAGAGCCTACGGGGAGAACTTAGAAGGAAACTATGAGTAGATGAAATGGGGAGATGCTATGGGAGAATCTAGGGTATGGTAAAGGAAAACTCCATAAAATATGGCAAGGGAGACTCTGAAAGAGCCTAGAAGGAGACTTTGGGGATAAAGAATTGGGAAACCCTAGATGGAGACTCTAGAGAGATGAAACGGGGAGACTGTAGAGGGCATGATACAGAGAAACTCTGTGGAGAGCCTAGGAGACCAGGGAGAAAGAGCGAGGAAACCCGAATGGAGACTTTGGAGTAAAGAAACATGGAAAATAAAAAGGTGATGGAAGGACGAGGCTCTGAGGAAGATCTGACAGGTAAAGTTTAGCTAGAGGGGGTCTCTGTGGAGATCCGAGATTGAGATTCTGGGAAGACGGAACGGAAACAGCCTACAGGAGTACCCTGGGGGGAAGGAACGGAAAGACTCTAGGCAGATGGAGCAGGGAGACTAGGGAAAGGGAAGGGGAAGACTGGGGCGGGAAATGGGACAGCAAGAGTTTGGGTAGAGGGAGACACTGCGGAGAGGACAGGGAACAGGGAGACTCTAGGGAGATGGGACAGAAAGGCTCTAGGGAGATCCTGGAGATAGCTTCTGAGAAGAGCATAGAGGGAGATTCAGGAGAGAGGGAACGGTGGGAGCCAATGAAAAGACTTTAGGGGAGATCGCAAAGAGAGACTGGGAACAGCATAGAGGAGGACTCTGGAGAGAGGGAAAGGGGACAGCCTATAGGGACTCTGAGGATAGGAAACAAAAGGACGGAACAGTGAGAAGGAAGAGGGATATTCCGGGGACGGGTGGACAGGAAAACAATAGAAAACTCACACAGAGACTATGGGGAGAACCTAGATGGAGACTATGGAGAGATGGAACAGGGAGAGCCTAGATGGAGACTGGAAAAAGGGAACATGGAGACTGGGGAAGATGGGACAGAGAGACTGTGGTGGAGATGAGACAGGAAAAGTTTGGATAGAGTGAGAAGGGGATATCCTACAGGGAGACGGAACGGAGAAACTTTGGATGAGATGAGATAAGCAGACACTGTGGAGAGCCTTGAGACTATTGAGAAAAGGAAAAAGGAGAGACTAAAATAGAGAATCTTGAGAGAAGAAACGTGCAGACGTTAGGGAGTGGGAACGGGAAGACTTGGAAGGTTTGGATTCGGAGACTCTGGTGGAGATGGGATAGGAAGAGTTTGGATAGAAGGAGATTCTGGGGAAAGCCTAGAGGGAGAAGGAACGGGGGGAAACCTAATGGGGAGGGGAAGCTCTGGAGGAGATGGGACAGGAAGACTCTGGAGAGAACCTTGAGGCAAAATCAGGGCAGAGGGAATAGGAAAGCCTACAGGGTAACTCTCGGAAGAGGGTACGGGAAATCATAGAGAAAGACTGGGACAACCTACAGGGAGACTTTAGAGAGAGGGAATAGGGAGGAATAGTCTAGGTAAAGGGAACGGGCACAGCCTAGATGGAGACTGAGGAGATGAAACAGGGAAAGGCTACATGGAGACTACAGGGAGATGGAACTGGGAGAATCTGGAGGAAATGCCACGGGGAGACTCTATGGAAACCATAGAGGGAGACGCTGAGGAGAGAGAGCAAGGAGAGCCTAGAGAAAAACTATGTGAGGAAGAAATGGGTAGACTCTAGTAGAAGCAAGATAGGGAGGTTCAAAGGGAGATGTGACAAGGCAAGCCTGGCTAGAGGGAGACACTCGGGAGAGCCTAGAGGGATATTCCATGGAGATTGAGTGGTGTCGGCCTACAGAGAGACTCTAGAAGAGGGAACTTGGAGACTCTAAAAAATGGTAGAGGGAGACTCTGGAGAGAGTCTATTGGGAGACTCTCGAGAGATGAGACAGGGAGAGTTCGGGAAGAGGGGGACTCTAGGGAGAGCCTAAAAAACTCTGGAAAAGATGGGACAGACAGTGGAGAATTGAGAGGCAGACTATAAGGAGAACAGGGAGAGCCTACAAAGCGACTATAGGGCCTGCATGGAGAATCTAGGGAGAGCCTAGAGAGAAAATCAGGGGAAGCGGAACAGCGAGAGACTAGAGGGAAACTGTAGGAAAGGGAACGGGAAGTATCTAGGGAGAGGGAGAGTGTCTGGGAAAGATGGGCGGGGAGATTTTGAGGAAGATGAGACAGGAAAAGTTTGGGTAGAGCTCAGAGGGAGACGCGAGAGAAAGGGAACAGAGAGAGCGAGCAGAGAAGGAGGCTGTTATAAGAAGAAACAGGCAGACTAGAGAAAGGGAACTGGAAGTCTCGGAGGGAGATAGGACAGGGAAAGTTTGGGTAGAGAAAGACTCTGGAGAGAGTCTAGAGGTAGACTCGAGGCAGAGTCAATGGGGATAGCCTACGATGAGACTCTAGAGAGAGAAACAGGGAATGAGAAGACTATGGGGGATATGGAACTGGAAGATTCTCGGGTGAGCCTGCATGGAGATTAAGGAGACACAAAACTGTGAGAGCATAAACAGAGACTTTAGGGAGAGTTAAGAAAGAGGTTATGGAAAGAGAGAATGGGGGAAAGCCTAGAGGGAGACTCTGGAGAGATCAAACATGGACAGCCTACGCGGAGATTTTAGGGAGACGGAGCATGGAGAACCTACACTGATACTTAAGAGACAGAGAGTGAAGACAGCCTAAAGAAAAACTCTGGAAAGAAAAAACAGAACGGCTCTACGGAGAGGGACCGGGAAACTGGGGACGGTGGTACAAGGAGATCCAAGGGAGGACCTAGAGGGAGACTTGGGAAAGCCTAGAGGGAGACACAGAGGAAAGGGAACGGGGAGAGAATAGAGGGAGACTCTCGGTGTAGGGAATGGGGAGAAACTGGGAGAGAGGGAATAGGGAGAATCTAGGGACAGCCTAGAAAGAAACAGTGGGAAAAGGGATGGGAAAGGATGGTGACTGGTTACATGAAACAGGGAGACACTAGGGAGAAGAAACAGGGAGTCAATGGGAAAGATGGCAAAGGAAGACACTGAAGGATATGGGACCGGGAGAGTTTGAATAGGGGGAAACTCTGCAGAAAGCCTACAGGGAGACTCTAGGGAGAAACAGCGTGAGGACTCTGGGGTAGATGAAATAC
Organism: Rapana venosa; assembly: GCA_028751875.1. NCBI lineage: Eukaryota > Metazoa > Mollusca > Gastropoda > Neogastropoda > Muricidae > Rapana > Rapana venosa. Next base: position 7,841 of record JAQIHA010001119.1, read on the forward strand.
GAGGGAGGACCCAGGAGAGCGTTTACACAGACTCTGAGGAGAGTCTAGAGAGAAACTCTAGAGAAAAGAAACAAGGTGACCCTGGGGAGATGGGACAGAAATACTCTGGCAACAGGAAACAGGGACACTCTAGGTAGAGCCCAGATGGGACAATATGGAGAGAGGGAACGGAGAGACCCTACAGAGAAACTGTAGGAAGATAGATCATGAAGACTCTGGGGAGATGAAAGAAGAATCAGGGATATGGGACAGGGAGACACTTGAGAGTTCTTACAGGGAGACTGGAGAGATCAAACTGGGAGACACTAGAGAAAGACATGGGTAGAGGAAACAAAGCAGAAAGGGAGACTGGATAGAGTGATGTGGGAGACTCATGGAGGGTGGGACAGGGAAACTCTAAGGAAGGCCTAACGGAGATTCTGGAGAGCCTAGGGTGAGACTACAAGGAGAGGAAACGGGAAGGGCCTACTGGGAGACTCTAGGAAGAGGGAACGGAGAGACTAGCCAGAGGGATCGTGGAGACTACAAAGAGGAAATAGGGAGATTCTAAGGAAGCTGTGACAAGGACACTTTGGGTAGAGGGAAACTCTGGGGAGAACCTGTAAGGAGGCTCTGGGAAGATGTAACGGGGAAAGCCTGCAAGGAAACTCTAGCGAGAGGGAATGGACAGCCTCTGGAAAGATGACACGAGAAGAGTGGGGGGAGAAGTTACCTGGATACTATTGGGAGAGCTTTGAGGGAGACTCTGGAGAGATAATAATAATAATAATAAGAAATGGAACTTATATAGCACTGTATCTTGCACAGACAAATCAAAGCGCTTGCACTCAGCTCATTCTTACACAGTCATGCAACCAATAGCAAGTAATAGTTCTAACAAGTCCAAATGCACACACACACCCACACACCCAAACACACACACACACACACACACAGGTTATACACTTTGGCAAGGTAATGGAATCTTTGGCTGTTAAAAAGCAGGGATAGCCATGAAATGAAACAGGAGAGGAAATTCTTAGGTTTGAAACAAATATGTCTTGAGGCCAGATTTAAAAGTGTCACAAGAAGGGCTTTGGCAAAGAGAGATAGGGAGGCCATTCCAAATCGATGGACCAGAAACAGAGAAAGAGCGACGGCCAACAGTGGACTGGTTGAATCTAGGTATTTGTAAGCACAAGGAATCTGCAGCAGAGCGAAGGGAACGAGAAGGGGTGTACAGGTGGAGACATTCACAGAGGTAGGAGGGTGCTGTTTTGTGGAGACATTTGTAACAGAGGGTACTGATCTTATAGTTTATTCTTTGTGGCACAGGCAGCCAGTGGAGAGATCGCAAGAGAGGGGTAATGTGCTCAGATTTTTTTCTTTCTGAGGACTAGTCGAGCTGCAGAGTTTTGAATACGTTGAAGGGAGTGGATAGATGATGCTGGCAGACCAGCCAAAAGAGAATTGCAATAGTCCAGACGTGAAAGAATGAGAGATGCCACGAGTTTTGATGTTGCGTCTGTGGACAGGTACTTTCTAATTGCACTAATACGCCGTAATTGATAGAAGCACGACTGGCAGGTCTGGGTGATGAATTTTTGCATAGAGAGTGTGTTGTCAATAATGACCCCTAGATACTTTACAGCAGTGGATAGAGGGAGATAACAGAGAGAGCCTAGAAAAGAATATGCAGAGATGGAATGGCCAGACTACACGGAGAGGGAACAAGGAACCTCGGGGTAAGATGTCACAGGGAAACTTTAACGTTTGCCTAGAAGCTAACTCTGTCAAGAGGGAATGGCAAGAGCCTTGACGAAGAATCTAGATAGACGAAACAGGGAAAGGCTACAAGGTGACTAAAGAGAGGCGGGGCGTGAGTCAAGTCAAGTCAAGTCAAAAACACTTTAATCATCCCATGAAGGGCAATTACAATACTGACAGGCACATTGATACCTATAATTATCTCACAAGACACAAGAACAATACATTTCAGATTGTTATAATCATTTCAAGATAGCTTTAAAAAAAATTATCATACACAAACACAAACCCAGGTGCGCGCACACACACGCACCGCGTACACACCGCGTGAAGAATCTTGAGATATGAAATATGATACATGGACACTCTGGGGAGGGAGAACGGCGAGAGCTAAGAGAGAGAATCTGAGGAGGAATCATAGGGGCAGGGGGCGACACTATGAAGAGGGAATGTGGAGACACTGGCAGAATGGAACAGGGAGACCCTGAGAGCGATCTGACAGGGAGAGTTTTGCTAGGGGGAAGACTCTACTTATAAGGAACGGGACACTGTAAGGAGAGGCAACAGGGATAGCCTACGGGGAAACTGTAGGGACAGAGAATGGGGAGAACTTAGAGGGAGACTACCTTACCTTAACCTTAATTCTCTCTGTGCCAGGAGACACACAAGGCTTGAACATCATTCCTCCACTGGTTCCGGTCTGCAGCTGTGCGTCGTACGGCGTTCCACGTGCTCCAGCCTGCGCCGTTCCGCTCTACTTCTACGATTCGTCGCCATGTTGTTTTTGGGCGTCCCCTTTTCCTTCTCCCTTCAGGTGTCCATCCGAGGGCAACAGCACAGTCGTCACTCCTGTCCTTTCTTAGGACATGTCCGATCCAGTTCCATCTCCGTCTTCTAATCTCTTGGCTGATTTTTTCTACTCCTGCTATTTCCAAGACTGTCTTGTTGGAAACGTGTTCTTGTCATCGGATCTTGAAGATCCTCCTCAGACATTTGGTTTGGAAAATGGCTACTTTCTCTTCTTCTCCTTTCGTTATTTTCCAGGTCTCACATCCGTAGAGAAGAACTGACAAAACAAGGCTCTTGAAAAGGGATGCTTTGGTTTTTCTGCCGATGTCTCCCATTTGCCAGATGTTGGACAATCGTTTCATCTGCGCACTGGTCAGTGCTACTCTCTTTTTGACGTCTGCTGTTCCTCCTCCGTCTTTGGTGACGTTTGCTCCGAGATAGGTGAAGTTCTCCACCTCTTCAACTTCCTGATCTCCAACCCTCAGACTGTCGATGTTCCTGCTGTTTACTTTCATGGCTTTGCACTTCTGTCCATTCAGCTTGAGTCCAACCTTTGCTGCGTTGTCTTCCAGTCTTGTAGTTTTGTGTTGTAGATGGTTCATGGTTGATGAAAGGAGGGCGATGTCGTCTGCAAAGTCAAGGTCTTCTAACATGTTCATGAAGTCCCATCTTATCCCAGTTCTCTCATTTTCCACTGTTTTTCTCATCACCCAGTCTATCACGAGAAGGAAGAGGAATCCTGACATGCAGCATCCCTGTTTCACCCCGGTAATCACTGGGAACCAGTCTGTTGTTTCGCTGTCAACAATGACGAAGCACTGAAAGTCCTCGTACATTGTCTTGACCATCTGGATGAGTTTCTGTGGGATTCCATACTGACGCATGATGATCCAGAGACACTGAGAATCTGGGGACAGCATAAAGAAACACTCTGTAGGGAACGGGGACAGCCAATAGGGAGACTCTGGGTATAGGAAACAAGGAGACTCTAGGAAGAGGGAACGGGGAGATTCTGGGAAAGGATGGAAATCCTAATCAGGAAGGGAAGCTCTGGAGGAGATGGGACAGGAAGACTCTGGAGAGAGCCTTGAGGGAAATCAGGGCAGAGGGAATGGGGAAAGCCTACAGGGTAACTCTCGGGAGATGGAATGGAAAAATCCTACAGAAAGACTGGGACAGCCTACAGGGAGACTTTAGAAAGGGGGAATAGGGAGGGATACTCTAGGTAAAGGGAACGGGAACAGCCCAGAGGGAGACTGAGGAGATAAAACAGGCAGATGCTACATTGACACTACAGGAAGATGGAACTGAGAGAATCTGGGGAAAATGCCACAGGGAGACTCTGTGGAAAACTTAGAGGGAGACACTGGGTGGAGAGAGTAAGGAAAGCCTGGAGAAGGGCTCTGGAGAGAGGAAACGGGTAGACTCTGGGAGAGGCAAGATAGGGAGACTCAGTGGGAGATATGACAAGGCGAGCCTGGCTAGAGGGGGACACTCGGGAGAGCCTAAAGGGATATTCCAGGAAGATTGAGTGGTATCAGCCTACAGGGAGACTCTAGGGAGAAGGAACTGGGAGACTCTGAGAAAGAGTATAGGGAAACTCTAGAGACAGTCTATTTAGGGAGACTCTTGAGAGATGGGAAAGGGAGAGTTCGGGGAGAGGGGGACTCTAGGGAGAGCCTAAAAAGAGACTCTAGCGAGAAAGCACGGGAAGAGCCTCGAGAGAGGCTCTGGGCAGAGGAAACAGACGAACTGTAGGTAGAGGTGACAGGAGACTCTGGAGTGCGT
>JAQIHA010000112.1:0-19362 GCA_028751875.1 Rapana venosa
TCATGAGTCCCTGGGTGTATGCGGATTTGTTTGTTAAATTCTTGTTTCTATATGTTTCCACCTGCACATAATCGGCCTCCTTCTTCCGCAAAGCGGAAAGGATTTATCGTTTTGTGCGCGAAGATGTTCGGGGGCATGCGTTCGAACACCGGAAAGGAGCCTCGGTTTATAGTCTCATCGGAAGGAGGTGAGAGAGAGAGAGCGAGAGAGAGACAGAGACAGACAGACCGGAAGACCGACAAACCAGGCAGTCAGACCAGGCAGACTCGCAGAGAGGAGAGAGAGACAGCGAGCGACAGAGACACCAGACCCAAACAGACCGAGACAGACAGAGAAAAGGCCCCCTGCAATGATGCAGGTGGACAGAGAAGAGATAACAGAGAGGCTAACTTTCCAAGATTCCGTCGCACTATTCTCATTGCATCTGCACATACCAATTCCGTCGTTTAGCCTGATAGAGAAAGAGTCTGCACATACAGCACGCACACATGCAAACACACACACACCCCCACACACACACACACACCACACAACACTCACACACACACACACACACCCACCACACACACACCACACACACATCACACACCCAACACACAAGGGAAATTAGGAAAAGAAATAGACATGCACCTCGGCAACAAGAAGAGTTGTCCCTGGCCAAAAAAAATAAATTCTGTAAGCCACTTCTGATAGGAAACAAATTACGTTGTTGCCGACCCACCTCCCCTCCCATAAAAGTGTTGGCGTTGTGGCGCCGCTGCTCTTGTGGCGACGCGCTCTCCCCTGGGGATGTAGCAGCCGAATTTCACGCATAGAAATCTCTGTGACTTGAGGTTAATAGTATAAAAGTATAATAAATGACTAAATAAAATAAAAAAAAATGAATGCTAATGGTTAGAAGATGACCACACCAGACAGGACAATCCAAGTTAAGTCCCTGATAATGCATGAATATTGATGAACTACATACATGCAAACTTACTGCAGTTTATCTCTCTGTCTGTCTCTGGTTCTGATGGGCAATGGGTGGTGTCTGCAGGGGAAGAAGGGAAGGTGGAAAGAGGGAAAGAGACAGGGAGACAAAGTGATGGATAGATAGACATAAGCGATATAGGACAACACAGTATGGATAGATAGATAGATAGATAGACAAACATAGATATTAGACAAACAGATGGAAAGTAGGATAGAATAGATAGCCAGACCTAGGACCAAAGAACACAGTGATCATGACCCCAGCCACCACATCACGACACGACAGCAGATAGGTAGGTAGTAGACAGACAGACAGACAGGACAGACGACAGATAGAAAGTAGATAGAAAGATGGAAAGGGACAGACGACAGACAGAGGGACAGAGAAACATAGAGAGACCAAGACGTCAGACAGACAGACAGCCAGCAGGCAGGCTGACAGACGGACAGACAGACAGACAGACAGAATGCCCAAGGCAGGCACCATCGTGCCTGAAAAAAAAAATAGGTACGGACAGGAATTATTAGGACATAACCAAACTCAATGGAGGGGAAAAAATCCAAACAAGCATAGGAAGGAAAAAACCTAACATAAAAAAACAGAGAGAAACACCAGACACAGACACCCTAAAACAGAGGCAGCCACAGATAGAGGGAGCATCTTAATTATTTCATTCTTATCTTAATTTATCTTAACTCGCAAACAACTAATATTTCATAATATTCAGCCGAGAAGAAGGAGCAGCACATCATGTAATCTTAACTAGGGATGTTAACCCAAAAATTATACGCGTTGTGAATTAAACGGATGAAATGCATTATACAAAATTGGAAGACTACAGCCTATGCTGGTCAGGGGGCGTTGATACGGAGACGATTGAGAATTTGATTGTTTAAATCTCGGTCTTTTAATCTGTGTATGAGTAGCTCAGTGGACAGAGCATTCGCTTTCCAAAATCTAAGGTTAGCCAGCATTGAGCGTGGTTACACACTTGGATGGGTGCCCGTTTATTGGACTGCTTGGGCTTCAGTATAGTCCCCAGTTCACCCAGCAGGTAAATGGGTTAATTTTTTTACTATTTTATTTTTTTTTTTTTTTTTACCTGCCCTCTTTATGGGTTCAGGGAAGGTAAAAGCCAGCGAAGTGAGAGGAGATGGGCGCCCGCCTTCAAATATGCTGCCCCCCTAGAGAAGTTGTGGTCTGATGCCTCGCTCCCTACGACCATATTGAATATGGGACACCTGTACCTTATATAATAGCGGTATGTATTTTTGTTTCCTTTTTCCTGCCTGTTACGTGTATGTGTTGCAATATGGACTGGAGGGTTTTGAAGGTTGTCTTTTTGGTGTTGGTTTGTTTTTTTGTTGTTTGTTGGGTTGTTTGTTGTTGGATTGTTTTGATGTTGGGGTTTGTTTGTATTTTTGTACAGAATTTTGCTAAGTACAACTTCTTTGGTAACGTAGTTTTGTTAACGCGTGCTTAATGTGTTTTACTCATGGAACCTCGGCTTTTGTATCATTTAAAAGACTGCACCCACACCACCATCCTAGCCTAGTGGATTAGGGGAAATGTTCCATGTGCGAAGGGGGGATTCCAACCAAGAACTTTGGCTTTCCAACCGGGTGCATTACTCTAGACCATCTATCCTCCTATCACCTCTGTTGTGCACTGTAGGCTACACCACGAAACTCTGTAGTACAATGTGCTGGTTTGTTAATGAGACATGTACTGCGCTTGTCATATCTGGTAAAAGGTAAAGCGTGCCAAAACCCTATACGGTCGTTGGGAAGCGAGGATGTCAAAACCTCAGCTTCCCTCTAGGGCCGCAGGCATAGTGAGGCTGCCACCCTCGGCACCATCTCTTCTCTCCTCGTGCTTTACCTTTGCCCTGTTCTTAGGATGGCAGGTACCCCATTAACAGTTTGGTGAACTGGGGGACTGTATTGAAAGCCAAGGTGCATGATATGTCACATATCCCAAGGTCACCACCTCATAAACACATATGCTAAGGTTTTGTTGTTCTTCAGTTCTGATATCATCAATGCCATTCTCTAGACCGGTTAATATTCTGAACGACAGGATGTCATTGTCTTGTTATTAGTTTACACTTTGTGTTGTTGTGTGTTTACTGTTGTACACCAATTCATTACAGTCTATTGTTTATAGCCAGCCCCCCACCGGACCACAGAGGCCATGTCCACCTAAGCCATCTTTAATGTCAGGCTTTCACCTGGTTTGAAGATGAAGGCAGCTAAAAACTGTACAAAACTTGCAGACTGAATCCGGAATTAAAACCAATTCCATCTGCATTCTTCACAATCAGTGCGTTGGCCAGCTAAAAGCCCATAATGGTCCCGTTCGAACAGGAAGGTCATCAGTTGTGAACCATTGTTACACACACAAACACACCACCCACCACACACACGCACACGCAACGCACACACACCACGGGCGCGCGCCCACACACACACATACACACAGTATACCACACATGCATACACACATGCACAACACATACACACACACACACACATAGACACATAGGGCGTGCGCGTGATGAGAGAAAGGAGGAGACAAACCAGAGAGACAGCTAGACCAGATGACAGAGACAGAAGAGACAGGAGATACAAAAACCCAGAGACATACAACAGACAGACGACAGACAAACACATACACAGCCAGACAGCCAGACAGTCAGAGAACAGGTGGACCGAGTAAAGTGTTTCTCTGAAATAAGCAGATGAAGGCACTGATAATCACATGTGACCGGCTTGGAACCCTCTCTGGAGAAGGAGAAAAAAATCTGTACTATAGGAGAAATGGAAGGGGGAATGATGTGAGGGGGGATTCGGGGGAGGGGGCAATAAAACGGGGCCGAGAGATACTGTTGGTTTAAGAGAGCCAGACAGATGTCAGAGGAGAGAGCGGAGAGAAGGCCGCAGAGAGGGAGAGAGGGGGGGGCGGGGAGCGGAGGAGCAGAGAGAAACCAGACAGACAGGACAGACCAGGACAGCCCGACTAAGATGAGAGGCCGGACGAGGAGAGAGAAACAGACAGACTGTACAGACAGACAGAAAAACCGAGGAAGAGGAGAGCGAGAGCGGATAAGATGAGAGGAGAGAGAGGGGGGGGGGGGGGGGGGGGGCAGGCGCGCGGGGGGGGAGGGGGGGGGGTGGGGGCAGGCAGCCGAGGCGGCAGGCAGACAGACCGACAGAGATAGAAACAAACGTAACCAAGTGAGCCGGAGCAAAGGAAAAAGAGAGGAAGAGGAGGAGTTGAGAGAGATGGGGGGGGGAGGAAAGAGAGACAGAGAGGACAGAGCAGACGGGAGGGGTGCAGACAGACATACACAGAGGCAGACGAGAGAGAGAGAGAGAGAGAGAAGGTGAGGGGGGAGGGCGCGAGACAGAAAGACAGACATGACAGAGAAAACAGACAGACAGAGAAGGGAAGACAGACAGACAGACAGACAAGCTATTCAGAATCAGATAGCACAAGTTAATATCAGCCAATCAGAGTGGTACGGTATTAAACAATCTCAACTCAACTCTATAGCGCTGTCGTCACAGTTAGGAGCTCCTTCTCCACGCAAGCATATAGGATTCGTCCCCCCCCCCCCCTTCTCTCTCTCTCTCCCTCCTCTTTCCCACCCTTTCCTCCCCTCTTCCTCCCTCTCTCTCCCTCCTTCCCTCCCTCCCATCTCTCTGTCTGCTGTAGTTTCTACAATCTCCTGTAATTTCCCGGGCCACTGGACCCTCAATGATGTGGCAATGTAGGTGTTCATGGTATGGGTTGCCTCTTCCCGCTAGCTGTTCCCTCAACCTTAATCTTGGAGAACTGTCGTATCGACGATCTGTCTGGTGTTTCGTTCTGCAGGGACCATGCGCAGGCTATCTCTGTCTGTGCTTACCCATGGTCAGCCAACATTTTGTAGAGATTAATAGGACACACAAAACTTAGGCGATATTCAGAATATTCAGACTATATCAACAGACAGACAGAACAGGCCTACAGGACCACGACAGACAGACCTACAGAAAAAGACTTACAGCAGCCCCTACGGACCAGACCTTTACAGGCCGACTAATAGGACCGACTACAGCAGACCTACAGACAACTTACAGGAGACCTACAGACAAAACTTAAGGCAGACCTACAGACAGACTTACAGGAGGACAAACTTACAGGCACAGAATTACAGGATCAGGACTTACAGGCAGGGACCGTCCTACAGACAGACCTAACAGTGCAGACAGACAGACTTGCAGGCAGACTACAGACAGACCTACAGACCCACGACAGACAGACCTACAGACCAACAGACAGACCGACTACAGACCAAACCGACAGACAACCTACAGACCAAAACACCAGACCGACAGACATGTAAGAAGATTTACAGATTACACAAGCCTACAGACAGATATAGCCTACAGACAGACAGACTACCGCCTACAGACAGGTCCTAAGACAGACCTACAGGACCGACCAGTCAGAAGACAGATGCACAAGGCGGCAAGAGACAACAGGCGACATGAACAGTGGTAGAGAGTGTTCAACCCACCATCGTTCTTCAATAAAGATGGCACAGAAACCAGCCACAGGGACAGCATGCATGGATAGCCGCCCGCTGTAAATCAGCCTTGCTATGAATCATTTGCGTCGTTTTTTTGTGTGTGTGTGTGTGGTTGTGTGTGGTGTTTTGTTGTGTGTGTTCCGTGGGTGTGCAGTGTGTGTTGTGTGTGTGTGTGTGTCGTGCGTGCGTGCGTGGCGTGTGTAGGTGTGGTGTGTGTGTGTAAATATAAGAATCTACCATAAAGTTTATTTATTGTTATTATTGCACTCGCACACGCCCCACACGCACGTACACCACACATAAAACAATTATCCCATCTTCTCCTTATTCACCGAGTCTTCTCCAATTCTTTATTTATTTCTGTTGTCACCGAACAATAACCTTTTCTCCCTCTCCCCTCCCCCCACCCTTCATGTCTTCTTCTAGGGATTTATCCACCACATAGCCCTATGGAATGAGACAGATACACGAAGCCCGAGTGCAAGTTACATTTAGCGTATGGTTAAGAAGCCCACGGCAACTAGAAAGGTGTCATGGCAAATTTCTTTGAAAAAAGGGGCCACTCTCATTGGACAAGAAATAACGCTATGCAGACAAGACTGAATGAATGGATGAATATTATATATATATATAATATATATATTACTCTATATATGATATATATATATATTATATATATATATATATCGAACTATATATATATATATGTGTGTGTGTTGTGTGAGTGCGTGTGTTGTGTACACTTACGTGTGCACAAGATGTTCTGAGTTGTTCGCACACGGGACCTCAGTTATTAATTCACCCAGATGGTCTTGGAGTTGTTGAGTTCCAATACTGACGTTATTATCTCCTGGAGAAAAACCCCTCTCCAACGAATGCTTCTGTGGCGACTCGTCCTTGGGCAGCAGTGGCAGTACAGTTCAGATCACGGGCAAAAGCTTTCTAACCCTAGGCTAACCCCCCCCCACTCCACCCTGCCCTCCTAATTTTTTTTTTTAAACCAGCCAACAAACGAATCAAAATCAACAAACCTAGGGGTTTTGAAAACCCCACTCCACTGGCGTTCAAACCCCTTTTGACTCTTTCGGATGGCTACGCTCGAGTTGATTGACTGTCATAAGGTACCAATGAAAAATGAAAATTTGCCGGGCCATTACAGCCACTCTTGGCCAGAGATGCTTTGAAACCAGTATTTGTGTGTGTGTGGTGTGTTGTGTGAATTATTGATTTTGGTGCAGAGCATTCTAAAGAGAGAGAGAGAGAGAGCTTGATGGACGAGATAGATGAGAGACCTGGAGACGTGCGAAGGAAGGAGGATGGGAGGAGAGAGGATGATGAATTGAGAGAGGAGAGAGAGGAGGGAGAAGAGAGAGACGATGATTACGAGAGAAACAGGACTAGAGAGGAGTTGAGCGAGATGGAGGCGGAAGATGAGGATTGAGAAGTGATTGATGTGTTTAGATCGAGAGAAAAAGAGAGTTGGGACGGAGAGGGAGAGTTGTAGAGAGAGAGGGGAGAGATGAGAGCTGGAGAAGAGAAGAGAGAGAGAGAGAGGAGAAGAAAACAACAACAAAAAACAACTGAAGTATTCAGAGCGTTCCTCTTGGGTGGTGTCTGATTGATGGGACGAAGACACGAGAGAGAAGGAGAGAGAGAAGAGATGATGGGTCTGATGTTTGCGACTGATGAGCCTGACGAGAGTTGTTGAGACGAGAGGAAGAGGACGAGGAGACGAGAGAGGGGGGGGGGGGGGGCGGGAGGGGAGAGAGTGGGGGGAGGGAGGGATGAGAGCGAGAACTCTAAACTCTGAACATTTTAATTGTACTTCGGGCCTTGGGGCACAATACAATGTGGAAAGGGTACGACGGGGTACGCAGTGGTAACAAGGAGGGGAGGGGAGTAAAGAGGAAACAAACACTTTTATCACTTGTCCATTATACAACACATTCAAATACATGGCATACGACTAAGAGTTGTTCAACGTTATTCATCCTCAACAACACTGTGATGCCAAGAGAAAACATCGCTGATGGGTGATTGTCATCCAAATAACACCATCATTATCATGAGAGAGAGAGAGAGATGAGAGGAGCGGGGGGTGGGGGGGGGGGGAAGGGGGAGAGATTGAAGAGATAGAGGGAGATGTGAGAGTAAGGAAGGGGGAGAGTAGGGGGGATGGGGGGATGTGAGAGAGTGGGGGGGGGGGGGGGGGGGGGGGAGGGGAAGGGGGTGGAGAGAGAGAAGGGGGGAGAGAGAGGGGGAGAGAGGAAGGGGGGGATGGAGAGGAGGGAGGGGAGATGGGGGGGAATGGGGGGACGGGGGGGCGGGGGGGGGGGGGGGGGGGGAAAGGGGGGAGTGGAGAGAGAGACGAGAGAAGGAGGAGAGAGAATGAAATGACATTGGACATGAATGAATTTTATTGCCGTTAAGTATACAGGCATACCGCAAGCGCCGGTTTTCATCTAACTCGACGCGATGTCTCTCATTGACATGGATTACCACAGCACTGGGACAATGCCGTCGATTTATTTAAGATAGTTCTATGATGGCATTTCAAAAGAGCGAACTGTCATGACACCACGCGCGGCTGAGATAGAGAGCGGAGAGGAAGAAGAGAGAGATGACGAGAGAGCGATTGGAGAGATGAGATGGGGGGAGCGGAGGAAGAGAAGGAGAGGATGAGAGAGGATGAGAAGAGATTTGGAGAGAGCGATGGAGGAGAGTGGAAGAGGCGCGAGGTTGGAGATGAGGAGAGATATGAGGCATGGGTTGATGAGGGACGAGAGCGGGGAGAGAGAGAGATGTTGAAACGATGAGAGGTAGAGGGAGAGGGTCTATCGAGGGTGTTGTCAGGGTGGGATGAGAGGGAGAGAGAGTGGGATTGAGATAGAGAGGTCGTGGGAGAGAGAGATCGAGAGGATGGGGGAGGTGAGAGGAGAGAGGAGTGCGAGGATGAGGGAGAGAAAGAAAGGGGAAGCGAGGAGGAGTGGAAGGAGAGAAGAGAGAGGAGAGGAAAAGAGAGAGAGGAGAGGACACACCACACACACTGAAGACAGACAGCCAGATCGATGATAGATTAGGATAGATAGCTAGCTAGTAGATAGATAGATAGATAGTAGATAGGATAGATAGCTAGATAGTCAGACTGCAAACAGACAGACAGGGGACTACAGACTGGAATGACTGGACTGACTGATACTGACAGACAGAGGGAGAGAAACAGGGAGACAGACAAGACAGACATACAGAAAAGATGAGAGAGAGAATAAGAGAAGAAGGAGACAGACAGACGGACCAGGACAGACTGACAGAGAGATGAGAGAAGAGAGAGACGAGTTGAGATGAGAGGATGAGGAGACTGGGGAGATGACGATGAGAGAATGGAGAGAGAGGGAGATGAATAACAACGAGAGGGAGAGACGAGAGAGAGAGGATGGGTGGATAGAGAGAGAGGGGAGTATGCGGGAAGGAGAGGAGATCTGGTGAGAGCTGGGGAGAGGGTGCGGTGTAGGAGATCGATGTCGAGGAGGATCTGAGAGAAGCGAGAAGGATTCGGAGAGAGAGGAGTGGAGTTGATATATGAGGGAGTGGATGGGGGAGAAGAAGAGACTTTGTGAGAGAGAGAGAGAGAGGAGGAGAAATGCAATTGATAGTTTATCAATAAATTCAGAAACAATGCCTGGACAAGTAAGAAAACCGAAAAGAAACCTGCTTGCTTATAAATTCAAAAGAAAATAAAATACTTACAATCATAATCACGATTGCCATTGAATATAGTTTCTTAATAATAATAATGATTATGGAATTTATATAGCGTGAATTCTTGTCAAGCAACAAATCAAAAAAGCGCTCAGATTTAATTTGCATTCACCCTTTAAGTCACGGAGATTTTTTCTCCCGTGCAAAGTCTGGCCTTGCTCCTGGGCGCGAGTCGAGACGGAGCGGGAGAGCGCGTCGACACAAGCGCTCAGGGCGCACCTTTTTTTTTTTTTTTTCATGACATGCAACCCCTGTATTTGTTTCCTATCAAAGTGGGCTTCTTTTCTAAGAATTTTTTCCAGCGGACATCTCTTGCTGACGAATCGTGGGTTGGTTATTTTTACGTGCGTCTAAATAATCTAAATAATTACGTGTGTAACCACCGGGACTCGGTTTATCGTTTCATCCCGAAAAGACTCAGCCCGCCAGACACCCACTCATGGTCATAACCTGGATGGGGGAAAACCGTCTCTCGCGTACCAAACGGCGGTACGCAACCCGCGCCCGCAACTCTTCAGACACCCCCGGACCCTTTTCGCTTTCTAGACAGGCGCGTTACCTCTAGACCACCGATCCACCACAGTTTCTTCACACAGAACATGACAAATAAAGTAACAAAGAAATAATAAATAAATAAATAAACTTTAAGTGAATAGGTAGATAAGTACACAAACAAATAAACACCCAACGAAACAAAGAAATTTAGATTTGAAAGGGCGATTTAAAAAAACACGAATATATGTGTGTATATATGTGTGTATATATATATATATATATATATTATATACATATATATATTATATATATATATGTATGTATGAATGTATGTATGTATGTATGTATGTATGTATGTATGTATGTATGTATGTAAAACTAAAAGACAAATGGTCAGAGAGACAGGCAAGATGTACAGAAAAATCAGTCCAAAAGAAAAGGTGGAAACACTCGGTAAAGGATGTCTTGAGTCAAACCAGAGGGTGCCTGACTGAAGCAGAACCCCTAAAACAAAAAACAATAAAGCAGAAAACTAAAAAGTTGTCACAGTTTTGCCTGTCGTCTGCTTTTGTTGTTTCCAGTTGGCAGAGTAACCTACCCTTACCACAAGGAGGGAACCAGACACAGAGAGTAATGAAAATGACGTGAATACAACCACTTCTCAAAAAGGAAAAGGAAAATTGACGAAACTGAAAGGGTCTGCATGCCAAAATGACTTTTCCATGTAACAAATGGAAAAAAAGAAAACCCACAGCCATTGATAGGACTGCAATGCTTGGAAACAGCCGCTATACTGATTTCAAAGTTCAAAAGCCTCCCTGACGCTTTCACCATGTAGCGAAGTTTGGGTATATGCTCCAAGGAGTTGAAGCTGTCAGCTACCGGCAGCAGCAATACAATACCATGGCTTGCGTCTGTGGTCTGTCTGCAGGCCTACTATCCACGTTTCCGCAAAGCTGCACGGAACAATGGTTGATGAACGAAGGTTAGGGCCGTGTGCTATCGCCAGATCAGTGATGGGAGGAGATAGAGGGAAGCGATGTGTGTATATTATACCAGGCATGTGGGCAGCAGCCCTTGCCGTGTCTGGTGGAGCTGGGGGACCTGTCAGTAAACAAACAGTATCCCCACCTTCGGGATATTCTGTGGTAGGAATGTCCACTTTTCTGTCACTACCTTTGTTACTGTCTTTACACTTGCCTCTCTCTTCTCTCTCTCTCTCTCTCTCTCTCTCTCTCTCTCTCTCTCTCTCCTCTCTCTCTCTCTCTCTCTCTCTCTCTCTCTCTCTAGTCCCTAATCAGGGCAAGGGTCGGATGAAAAACACTATACGAATATTCAACCCTTGGAAAATAAAGATCATTCATTCATTCTCTCTCTCTCTCTCTCTCTCTCTCCTCTCTCTCTCTCTCCTCTCTCCTCTCCTCTCTCTCTCTCTCTCTCTCTCTCTCTCTACTCTCTCTAGTCCCTAATCAGGGCAAGGGTTGGATGAAAAAAACCTATACGAATACTTACTCTGTAACCCTTGGAAAAAAAAATCATTCATTCATTCATTCATTCATTCATTCTCTCTCTCAATCTCTCTCTCTCTCTCTCTCTCTCTCTCTCTCTCTCTCTTCTCTCTCTCTCTCTCTCTCTCTCTCTCTCTCTCTCCTCTCTCCCCTCTACCTCCCCCACCCCCACCCCCTCCCTCTCTCTCTCTCATTTTCTGCCTACCCAGCCCATTCTCCTGCCTTTTCAAAAAAAAAAAAGCAAAAGATTTGTCTTATGAATTTGTTGATGAGCTGTTCTGCCCTGAAGTGGGAACGTGTGGGCTGAGGCCAGCAGGCAGACCTCCTGCAGAGTGACAAGCACAGGAGAAGACCAGGCACTACGCATTCCGCCCACTATGACCATGATTTATCGATACCATCTTCCCTTATATTGTCACCCCTCTTTCTGCTTTCCTCTTTCATGTCATCCCACGCACGCACACCGATTTGTCTCCCTCTCCCCCTTCCCTTCTATTCTAGCCTTTTTGACGTTTGTGTGCATGTGTATGCGAGCACACACACATGCACACACACACGCGCGCGCGCGCGCGCACATACGCACGCACGCATGCACACACACATACGCACACAAACGAACACGTGTGCCATTGTGTGCTAGTGGGAACGAATGACAAAATTTACAATACTGCATACACACGGGGACTGGATGTAAAAAAAGCACATGAGTGGTTATTCCATTTTCCTCAAAATAAAAGAATAAAATAAACAAATAAATAAATAAATGAATAAATAAAAAAAATATTTTTAAATGCTATATCTTAGACACCTGTACTACACACTACACGATACAAGCCACAAGAGAAGATCCATCCCCACTACACACTGTGGACATGCAACAACCCCCCCCCCCCCCCTCCCACACACACACCCACCACACCCCCTACACATTGTGTACGCGCAGATCAACCACGACGCTCTGAAGAACACAGACGCAGACACAGGCAATGTGCAGCATGCCTTGCCATTTCCCACACACCAATCTGCTTGGCATCAGCCTCTGAACAGTTTTCCTGCGGTGGTCTTCTCCTGACGTCAGCTTTCCGCAGTTTTTCCTCCGCTGATTCCTGCATTCCCTTTGGCATCCAGCAAACAAGTCTTTCCATCTGTATAGCCAGGAATCTTGTGGGGGGTTAAACCTTTTTAGTGCCTGTTGTGCAGTAGGAGATAAGGAGTCGAAGAAGAAGGGAGGTGACGAGGAGGGGAGGAGAGGGAGAGAGAGAGAGAAGAGGAGAGAGAGAGAGAGGGGAGAGAGAGAGAGAGAGAGAGAGAGATTCGGATTCGGATTCGGATTCGGATTGTTTATTCATTTTTAAGGCCAAGGCCCCTTATGAAGGGGTAAACGAACATGATATGACAATTACAACATATGTAGTAAGATCCAAAAATGAAAAGAAAAAAGTAAATACAGACTGATTGCATATGATAAAAATGATTCTCACGACACAACAAGGTCTCTAAGCTTAAATGCTTTATATAAATACAAGGCAAAATTACGGACTACTTCAGGAAGGATGATGACATCAACAAGGTTAATTTAAATAATGATGGCTGTCTATAATATTTGGGCTTAATAAACTGTTCTCGAATCGTTGTTAAAAACAGGGCAGCATAGAACGAAATGAACTTCGTTTTCTTCTGCCTCTTTACACAGAGGACAAATCAATTCATCATTACCAACATTTCTATACCTATAATAATGAACACCTAGTTCTGATACACCTAATCTAAATCTTGTCGTTATAAACATTAAATGCTTATCCATATCTAGCCTTAAATATGGCTTCAAGTCAGAAACGGTGCAAAACGTTCTGTAAACAGTAAATCTGTCGCTATTCTGAATATGATTTGACCATTTCTGCCAAGAACAATCTACCAAGCGTTGACGAAAAACACGTATAAAACTATCAACATAGCCAACGCCCTGATTTTGCCAAACGAAGCCAAACCCATTTTCAAACAAACATACACGCACCCCTGGTTACCCAATTTTCTTTACCTCTAGCATCTAAATTACACAACATATCATATGCTTTACGTGGTATTCTATCGTTAGTCATGTGCAGCAATTTAAACCAGTAGCGAATACAATTAACAGCGGATACTATGCAAATGGGGTGGCGGTTCGTTTCACCATAAACTAGATCATTAGGAGTTCGTTTATCTACACCTAAATATCTCTTTAAAGCAAAAGTATGAACATGTTCACAATGGACAGCAGCTTTTTCTAGCCCCCATAATTCAGATCCGTACTGCATAATGGGTTTGAACTTGGGCGTCAAATAACCTAATAAACAACCTTAAAACGAATTATTGTCCAGTGTTCGTAGCTTTTTTCATGATAAATAACAACACATTTTTGGCCCTACTTGCAAGATCTTTACACGCTCCATTAAAACTCAAACGAGTAGAGAAGAATATCCCTAAATATTTATAAACATTAACTACTGGCATCAATACTCCATTATAAACCCACCTTTCTCTTACGCTAAGATAACCTCCCTTTCGAAATACTATGATGTTGCTTTATTCATATTAACTTTTAACTGAAGTTTTGTAGCTGATCGATGCAAGTTGTTTAGCTGTGTCTGCAAGCCTGTTACAGTCTCTGACAGTAGAATAACATCGTCAGCTAACAAAAGTATGAACAATTCGAAAGCATCAATAGATAACAAAGCCCCATGTCTTCCATTATTAATAACTTCTATTGCTAACTCGTTAATGAACAAGGAAAATAAAACTGGGCTGCAGGCATCCCCCTGCTTCACACCACAAGCAGTACAGTCAATATAATCCGTCAATTTATCACCACAACGAACTCTAGCTTTTACAGTATTATACATGCTTCTAACACTATTATACAGTTTACCTTTAATACCATTCTTATCCAAAACAGACCAAAGAATATTACGATTAATTGAGTCGAACGCTTTCTCAAAGTCAATAAAAGCAGCATAGAGTTTTCGATTATGAGCAAATTGCTTCTGAACAAGTGCTAACAAGGTAAACATATGGTCTACAGTTGAATAACCCTTTTTAAAACCAGCCTGATGATCACCTGTAATATTGTTTTCATCTACCCATTCTTGTAAATGTCTATTAATAATTATTCCATAAAGTTTACTACTTACATCATTAAGTGAAATTCCTCTATAGTTGTTAGGGTTATTTACACTACCTTTCTTGTAAAGTGGCAAAATAACAGATTCATTCCAGTTATTTGGATATACACCATCATCGAATAATTTATTAAACAACTTTATGAAAAATTGTACAACTTGATCAGATGAATTTTTAAACAGTTCACTAATTATACCATCAGGACCAGCTGCCTTACGATTTTTAAGTTTTCTTATAGCTAGCAAAACTTCCTCTTTAGAAATAGGGCGATTCATGTAATCGTTAGTGCTATCCTCTGATATATCTTCATTAACAACATTTCCAGGATCTGGTTGTAGCAAAGCTTTAAAATGACAGAACCATTCATCCATAGTTATATTATTGCGTCTGGGTTGTTTCCCTTTAAATGACATTTGACGAACAGTGTTCCAAAACTCTCTCTGATTGTTTGCTGAAGCTACAAGTTTCTCTACAAAAGATTTATTAAATTGTCTCTGTTTTCTCTTTAATAGACTCTTATATTCGCGCCTTGCAATTAAAAAGGCGTCTTTATCATTTGCTTTGCGTGAACGTCTACATGTTCGTAACAATTTTCTTACTTTCTTTTTGTTTAGAACACATTCCTGATCATACCAGTCACCAGCTGGCTTTTTACTATTCACACGTACACGCTTTTTCATACAGACTGCGCTTTCCTTAATGCAATCATTAAACATACTTAGTGCATCATTTACATCCACATCTACTAAATTGTTTGCCATATTAATCTTCACACTTATATCTTCACTGCACAACCTATCACCAAAAACATGAGCATACTCGTCATTCCATACTAACTTTTCTATAACAAAGTCGTCTTCTTGATTTTTCACACATGTGTTTTCATTAGGAAAAGAAATACAGAGCTTCAAAGGCATATGATCTGAATCAATACGTTCAGATACAATCAGTTCACAACAGTCAATTACTTTAGAAAATAAATCTTTGGACAACAGAAAATAGTCATTAACACTGCTACCCGATTCTGAAAAATATGTATAGCGACCTTCCAAGTCGCCTTTACAATTACCATTCAAAATACACATATCCAAAGCAGTGCACATATTCAACAGCAGTTTTCCATAATTATTTAAAACACTATCTTCTGAGTGACGAGAAGATCCAACAGGACTACTTTTATGCTGATTATCAAATACATTATCTGCAAAAACATCTGGAGAATTATTGGCAGTTCTACTGTTCAAATCACCATTTAGTACGACATAAACATCATGTGATAACAAACACTCAGTCAGACATTCCTCAAGCATACTTATTCCATTCTCCACATCGAAATGGGCATAAAAAGGAGAACTTTCTGGAGTACATATGAGCAAAATACAACACATCTTTATCCAAACCAAACAATGTTTTATTAATCAAAAACACACAAAAATTGGCAAAATTGACATCAACATATTTAACAAAGGACTGTAATTCATTCTTTACTAAACAAACCACTCCTCCTGATCGTCTCCCTTGCCTTGAAAATTTAACTGCAGATTTGCAAAAAACTTTATATCCTGAAAATAAATCAGAGCATTCTTCCATAAAAGTTTCAACCAAGCAGATAAAATCAAAAGTATAAAGAAATGAAAGGAAATCACAATCAGAAAGCTTAGAAGATAAACCGTTGACGTTCCATAACAAAAAGGAAAAGGGTTTATTTGAAAACTGTATACACGCTGTGCTAGTTGTGTGTATGCACGTGCAACCTGCTGACACTTCAGCCTGGCTGTTTTTCATTCGCCTGGCAGTGTTCAGCAGTGTCAGCGTGACCAGTGACAGACCGTGGCGATAGCGCCGGTGTCAACTTTTCTTTTCTCCCTCTCTCTACTTTTGTCCTGGAAAATAACCCTGGTCAGAAACAGGCCGGCCACTTCCCTTATCTGTTTTCTGTCAGGCATCGTGGTCATCCAGGAAAATTTCCTGCCATCTATCAGTAGATGGTCAAAGACCATGATGGCCCTTTTACCCTCTGACTTGGCTTGTTTTAAGTGGGGACAGCTTTCGCCTGATGTCTCTCACCCGTTGTGAAAATCTTCCCCAATGAAGATGTTACTGCCCTTCAGAATGACGTTTAGCTTAAGCATCTCTATCTTATCTTTTGTAGAAGGTGCAGCACACGATCACCGGGGAATCAGATTTTCCATTCAACCTGTGACAACGGTCAAACTCCACCTCTCTAGCCATGTTGAGTTTGTCCACAATAACATCCCTCAACTTCCCTTCCAGCATCTTCCCTTGACTCATTTTGGTCTCTAGTAATACCATGGAAAATCAGGTTATTCCGTTTACTTCTGTTTTCTAAGTCATCAGTCTTTTTCTCCAAAAAATCTACTTTAGTCAGAAGTTCGGAATTTTGTTTTTCAAGTCCACATTTTGTTCTTTCAGAACCTTCACTTCATCTTTCAGGTCTTGAACAGTAGTGTGCAGTCCAACAAACTGTTCTTTCAGCTCACTGATGTTATTATCCAGTCTTTTGATGCTACCGTCCATAGTCTGCAACATACCCATCAGGTCTCCAAGCGAAGCTCCTGGGAGAAGATGGAGATGTCTGCTCGCTGCCTCTAGAAGCGCCAGTCCTGTCCTCCCCGTCCCCGTCCTGCACTGCTCAGTCTGCCCGGCGGGTGGGTCCTGGGTTCTGCTCCACATCTCCGCAGCGCAGCATCAAACTGCCCCAGTACAAATACGAGAGGAGCAAACCTAGGGTTGCACCGTCCGCTCGTGTTCGCAGCGTCAATGTGGCGATGCGC
Source organism: Rapana venosa (assembly GCA_028751875.1). Taxonomy (NCBI): domain Eukaryota; kingdom Metazoa; phylum Mollusca; class Gastropoda; order Neogastropoda; family Muricidae; genus Rapana; species Rapana venosa. The sequence goes on from JAQIHA010000112.1 coordinate 17,269, forward strand.
ATAGGCCAACTTTTCAGCAGCCCTCTTCGCCATAAACGAAGTGAAGACGAAGACAAAGGAGCCACAAGTGGCACGAAAGGCGAGAGCCGATGATGCATGGTACCTTAGAATCCCTGCCTCCGAAGTCTTGGACTATGACTATGTCGCAGTCCGTCGCAATAGACAAAAATAACGGAGCTTTGTGACACACGTCTTTGCACTGACAATTGTCACGGATCGCACCCCCGAGAAGAGAGAGAGAGAGAGGAAGAGAAGAGAGGAGAGAGAGAGAGAGAGAGAGAGAGAGATGAAGGAGAGAGAGAGAGAGAGAATGATCTTCAGTAAGAAAAGGATACAGATTTTATATAAGGCTAATCTTAATCTTACAATACCTGTTCTTGTGAACACCCATACATTAAAACTATCAGTAAAACAATAATTATGGGAGAGACACCAGAAAATATGAGAGAGAGTTGGGCAGACAGACAGATAGATACAGAGACTGGGAGAAAGACAGACGGATAGACAGATACGGAGAGACAGAGATAAAAATACAGAGACACATCGGTTAATCTAAAATGCGAACAGGCTGAATTTCAAAGAGAGACACAGACACAGACACAGAGAGAGAATGAGATAACAGTCTTAAATCTAACGAAGGGGGTAGACTAAATTTCACATAAAAAGATGATCATTATGCTATGTGACTGACTGTAGGCCTAACCCTAACAAGTGGTAGACAGACAATACAATAAAAAAAATATATATATAAGGTAAAGGTATGTGGTCGTAGGGGAGCGAGGCATCAGAGACCTCAACTTCTCTAGGGGCCAGCATATTGAGGGCGGCGCCCATCTTCTCCCCCTCGCTGCTTTTACCTTCCCTGACCCTAAAGAGGGCAGGTACCCATTTACAGCTGGGTGAACTGGGAGGACTGTACTGAAGCCAAGGCGCGCAAACGGTCACCCATCCAAGTGGAAACCATGCTCGACACTGCTTAACAGTGGCTGGGGGAAAAGCGAGTGTTGTGACCACTGAGCTATCCCGTCCCCAAGACACTACAGTGCAGTGTGCAAATCAGTTTGGGGCAGGGTGGCTGGTTACATATAAATCCATGACGTATTTATTTATTTTTATATTTATTTATACCACTTTAAGTCACGCAGATTTCTCTGCATGAAATTCGCGCTGCTCTCCCCGGGGAGAGCACGTCGCCACAAGAGCAGCGCCACCCTTTTTTTTTTTTTTTCCTGTCTGCAACAGTATTTGTTTCCCTATCAGAGTGGCTTTTTTCTACATAATTTTGCCAGGGACAACTCTCTTGTTGCCGTGGGTTCTTTTACGTGCGCTAAATAATTATGTGTAACACACGGCACCTCGGTTTATCGTCCCATCCGAAAGACTAGCGCCCAGACCACCACTAATGATCTAATGGATGGGGAAAAAGTTTCGGGTCCAAACGGGATACGAACCACCGCATTCTTCCGACCCGGACTTTTCGCTTTCTAGACAGGCGCGTTACCTCTAGACCACCGATCCACCGATTGCTATCAGGTTATCATGAAACATGAATGTCCTGTCCAATAACTAATCAATGAGCTCACGGCGACAAACTGCAGTATAAATCTTGTCAGAGACAGCTTTGAAACGGTTTGTTTGTTTGTTTTATGAGGGGAATGATTATTGATTTCTGTCTGTGTGTGTGTGTGTGGAAGAGTCTGAGAGAAAAGTTGAAGTCTGATTTTTCAGACTGCACTTCTAAGGTGTTTGATTGATTGATGGAGAAAGGCAATGTGTGTGTGTGTGTGTGTGTGTGTGTGTGTGTGTGTGTGTGTGCGTGCGCGCGCGTTAGTGTGTTAGTGTGTTAGTGTGTGTGTGTTAGTGTGTGTGTTAGTGTGTTAGTGTGTGTGTGTGTGTGTGTGTGTGTGTGTGTGTGTGTGTGTGTGTGTGTGTGTGTGTGTGTGTGTGTGTGGGTGGGTGGGTGGGAGGGAGGGTTGAGTGTGTATGACTATTTGTGTGTGAGTGAGTGAGTGAGTGAAAGAGAATTGTGTATGTATGTATGTATGTATGTATATATGATGTATGTATGTATGTATGTATGCATGCATGTGTGAA
>JAQIHA010001120.1:0-12159 GCA_028751875.1 Rapana venosa
ATAGCCTCTAGGGGCTGGGATTCAGCGAGTAAAAACTGTATAAAGAGAATTGAGAGAGTGTATAAACGTTCTCTAAAGTAATTCTTCTAAGGACAAGTTCGCTGGAAATCTGTGACTATAAAGAATTGGACATTCTTCCATTTTAGTCTGAAAGTCGCTTCAATAAAGGCCTATTAATGTTAAAAATTATGAATAATCTTGCTCCACTTTATCTTTGTCAGAGATTTCCGGTGAAAACTGTTACGAAATAAAAGTATAGTTGTTTTAACCTCGACCAAGAACTGATCTTTTTATGTCTTCACTGGTGTACTCTGGTACCAAATTATGGAATGAGATCCCTGTCTCAATTAAAAACAAAAAAAGTGTACCATCTTTCAAAAAAGCCTTCCACGCATATTTGTTCAATTCAGTGTAACTGACATTAGTGAGCTTGCTTTGAATTGTAGGGGTGTGTGTTGTGTGCCCTTGCTTGTTTTGATTTTGTTAACAATGAACTTGTCTGAGTTTTCCCCCCTTAAAAAATGACGTTTGGGTTGTATTTTGTTGTTAATGCAGAATGGTATGGATTGTTAATTTGCAATGTTTCTGTTGGAGAATTTCATTACTTCTGTGGACTTTTATATCAATTCTAATAATGTGTATATAGGATTGGGCATGCATGAATATGTGTGTGTGTGTGTATATGTGTGTGTATGTGTGTGTGTATGTGTGTGTCAGTGAGTAGTAATGAGCGCCCATTTGCAGTGTGCGCAGATGAGAGGAAAGAAAGCAGTTCTCTGTGTTTAGTGTTGAAATAGCTGATGTTAGATTGGTCAGTTTTCTTGATGCTTTGTGGCTTGCTGTCTTCGTACATCAAATAATGTTTATTTCCTGGTTTTGTCTGTACAAATGTATGGTTATGATATTTTGATAATTATGACATGTGTCTATTATCTTGTATGTGAGGAAATGTCTTGCAAATGGATATGTATCCAGGATGTGTGTGTGTGTGTGTGTGTGTGTGTGTGTGTGTGTGTGTGTATTATGTGTGTGTGAGTGTGTATGTGTGAGTGTGTGTGTGTGTGTGTGTGTGTGTGTGTGTGTGGTGTGAAATGAGTGGCTATAACGTGTGTAAGTGTGTGTTGTGTGTGTGTGTGTGTGCGCGCGCGCGCGCACGCTTGTATTTAGTCTGGACTTTTTTGGGGTTGTTGTTTGTTTAGGGAGGGGTGTTGGGAAGGGGAGTGTTTTTTGTGGGTTTTTTTTTCTTGTTTAATCGGTTTTGTTTATTCATTTGATTTTTCGATTTCTTGATTTTGCACTTATTGAATGGGAGTTTGAGTGAAATATTTCATTGTTATTTGAAATGATCTTGTTTGTTAATTAATTGATTTATTCATGCTTGTCTTCAATTTTTGCCCATGAGGGCCTGGTGTAAAGAAGCCTCTGGCTTAATCCAATTACCCTCATTAAAATATTCGAGTTCGAGTTCGAGTTCGAGTTCCCCTCTCTTCCTTTTCTCTCCTCTTCTCTCTCCTCTCTCTCTCCTCTCTCTCCCCTCTCTCTCCTCTTCCCTCTCTCTCTCTCTCTCTTTCTCTCTCTCTCAGAGACCCCCTACAATTCCCCAAATCCAACCCAACCCCCAGCAAAATTATGCTAACTGCCCCCCTCTTCCCTCCCAACCAGTGATCAGGAATATAATGAAGAGTTTCCTACTCTTTCAACTTACAAAAACCCTAAACTGGCATCTAAAATTGCCCCTACAAGCTCCTCTCCCCCAACCCCTCCTTCCCAAAAAGATCATCAGCCACACTCCCTTCCCACTTCCACCAAGGACCATTCCTTTCCATTCCTCCCTTACCTGAGTAACCAGCTTTTAACTGAATACTTTAAGTCCCTCCCCAAGACAGGAATGAATTACCATACTCACCTCCCCACCCCCACTCCCCCCCGCCTCTCTCATAGTAAAGAGAATCAAAGGGAGAGACATAGCAACCCCCCTACCCTCCATACCCTATGTTTTATCCCTCCTCTAAAGCCTGGCCCTACATCATGCCACCCCATTTTTACCCTCCTTAAACAAAGCCATCTTTCTAAACATTTAACCTGCCGTATATTGTGTGTGTCAGCCAGATGTCCCTGTCAAATATCACTGACTGAACACTACAGATGTCCCTGTCACACATCACTGTCTGAACACTACAGACGTCCCTGTCACACATCACTGTCTGAACACTACACAGACAGATGAACCTGTCACACATCACTGTCTAAACACTACAGATATCCCTGTAACACATCACTGTCTGAACACTAGAGATGTCCATGTCACTCATCACTGTCTGAACACTACACAGCCAGATGTCCTTGTCACACATCACTGTCTGAACACTACAGATGTCCCTGTCTCTTATCACTGTCTGAACACTACAGATGTCCCTGTCACACATCACTGTCTGAACGCTACACAGCCAGATGTCCCTGTCACACATCACTGACTGAGCACTACACAGCCAGATGTCCCTGTCACACAGCACTGTCTGAACACTACACAGCCAGATGTCCCTATCACACATCACTGTCTGAACACGACAGATGTCCCTGTCAAACATCACTGAACACTACACGAACATATGTACCTGTTGCATATCACTATCTGAACGCTACACCGCCAGATGTCCCTGTCACACATCACTGTCTGAACACTACACAACCAGATGTCCCTGTCACACATCACTGTCTGAACACTACAGATGTCTCTGTCACACATCCCTGTCTGAACACTACAGATTTCTCTGTCACACATCACTGTCTGAACACTACACAGCCAGATGTCCCTGTCACACATCACTGTCTGAACACTACAGATGTCCCTGTCACACATCACTGTCTGAACACTACACAGCCAGATGTCCCTGTCACACATCACTGTCTGAACACTACAGATGTCTCTGTCACACATCCCTGTCTGAACACTACAGATTTCTCTGTCACACATCACTGTCTGAACACTACACAGCCAGATGTCCCTGTCACACATCACTGTCTGAATACTACAGATGTCCTTGTCACACATCACTATCTGAACACTACGGATGTCTCATTCACACATCACTGTCTGAACACTACACAACTAGATGTCCATGTCACACATCACTGTCTGAACACTACAGATGTTCCTGTCACATATCACTGCCTGAACACTACAGATGTCCCTGTCACACAACACTGTCTAAAATTTCACACAGCCAGATGTCCCTGTCACACATCACTGTCTGAACACTACAGATGTCCCTGTCACACATCACTGTCTGAACACTACAGATGTCCCTGCCACACATCACTCTCTGAACACTAAAGATGTCCCTGTCACATATCTCTGTCTGAACACTACAGATGTCCCTGTCACACATAACACTCTGAACAATACAGATGTCCCTGTCACACATCTCTGTCTGAAAACTACAGATGGCCCAGCCATACATCACCCTCTGAACACTACAGATGTCACTGTCACACATCTCTGTCTGAACACTACAGATGACCCTGCCACACATCATTCTCTGAACGCTACACCGCCAGATGACCCTGTCACACATCACTGTCTGAATACTACAGATGTCCCTGTCAAACATCACTGTCTGAACACTACACAGCTAGATGTCCATGTCACACATCAGTGTCTGAACACTACACAACCAGATGTCGCTGTCACACATCACTGTCTGAACACTACAGATGTCCCTGTCACACATCACTGTCTGGACACTACATATGTTCCTGTCACACATCACTTTCAGAATACTACACAGCCAGATGTCTCTGTCACATATCACTATCTTAACACTACAGATGTCCCTGTCACACATCACTGTCTGATCACTACAGATGTCCCTGTCACACATCACTCTCTGAACACTAAAGAGATGTCCCTGTCAAACATCACTGGCTGAACACTATAAATGTCCCTGTCACACATCACTGTCTGAACGCTACAGATGTCCCTGTCACACATCACTGTCTGAACGCTACAGATGTCCCTGTCACACATCACTGTCTGAACACTACAGATGTCCCTGTCGCACATCACTGTCTGAACACTACAGATGTCCCTGTCACACATCACTGTCTGAACACTACTCAGCCAGACGTCCCTGTCACACATCAGTGTCTAAACACTACAGATGTCCCTGTCACACATCACTGTCTGAACACTAAAGAGATGTCCCTGTCACACATCACTGTCTGAACAGTACAGATGTTCCTGTCACACAACACACCTTGAACACTACAGATGTCCCTGTCACATGTAAATGTCTAAACCCTACACAGCCAGATGTCCCTGTCACAAACCCCTTGTCCTCTCTCCTACAACCCCCACCCCCCTCTCTCTCTCTTCTTTGTCTGTCTGTTTCACTCTCTCCCCCTCTCTCCCATCTTCTTTTATTTACTCATCCGTCCCCCCCCTTTCCCTCTGACCCTCCTCCTCTTTCCTACCCCTCCCCCTCTCTCTCTCTCTGTCCCTCTGTCTATCTCAATCCTTACCTATCTTCTTTCATTCACTCGATTCACCCCCACCCCCCCCCCCCCCCCCCGCCATCGTCTTCTGTCTGTCTGTCTGTCTGCCTCTCTCTCTCTCCCCCCTCTCTCTTTCCTCTCTCTCTTTCTCCTCTTTTCTCTCCTCTCTCTCTCTCTCTTTTTCTCTCTCCCCCTCCTCTCTCTTTTTCTCTCTCCCCTTCCTCTCTCTCTCTCCCCTCCTTTTAAACACACACACACCACACACACACAAACACACACACACACACACACACACACCACACACACACACACACACACACACACCAGCTTCTCTTTTGTATTGGGGCATTTCCATTCTTTAGCCTCCCTTCAGTTAAACACATCGTCAACATAACCTACATCCATACAAAGCCATCCTTAATATTTCATAATGACACAATACTTATATAAGAATATTGAGGTTGAAAATTAGAATTAAAAAAGTATAAATCAGAAGTTTTGGAACGGTCTCTCAAAATAAAGAAAACTTCAGGTAAATCTCTAATTGTCACTGTCACACATCTCTGTCTGAACACTACAGATGACCCTGCCACACATCATTCTCTGAACGCTACACCGCCAGATGACCCTGTCACACATCACTGTCTGAATACTACAGATGTCCCTGTCAAACATCACTGTCTGAACACTACACAGCTAGATGTCCATGTCACACATCAGTGTCTGAACACTACACAACCAGATGTCGCTGTCACACATCACTGTCTGGACACTACATATGTTCCTGTCACACATCACTTTCAGAATACTACACAGCCAGATGTCTCTGTCACATATCACTATCTTAACACTACAGATGTCCCTGTCACACATCACTGTCTGATCACTACAGATGTCCCTGTCACACATCACTCTCTGAACACTAAAGAGATGTCCCTGTCAAACATCACTGGCTGAACACTATAAATGTCCCTGTCACACATCACTGTCTGAACGCTACAGATGTCCCTGTCACACATCACTGTCTGAACGCTACAGATGTCCCTGTCACACATCACTGTCTGAACACTACAGATGTCCCTGTCGCACATCACTGTCTGAACACTACAGATGTCCCTGTCACACATCACTGTCTTGAACACTACACATGACCCTGTCACACATCACTGTCTGAACACTACTCAGCCAGACGTCCCTGTCACACATCAGTGTCTAAACACTACAGATGTCCCTGTCACACATCACTGTCTGAACACTAAAGAGATGTCCCTGTCACACATCACTGTCTGAACAGTACAGATGTTCCTGTCACACAACACACCTTGAACACTACAGATGTCCCTGTCACATGTAAATGTCTAAACCCTACACAGCCAGATGTCCCTGTCACAAACCCCTTGTCCTCTCTCCTACAACCCCCACCCCCCTCTCTCTCTCTCTCTTTGATGTCCCTGTCACACATCACTGTCTGAACGCTACAGATGTCCCTGTCACACATCACTGTCTGAACACTACAGATGTCCCTGTCGCACATCACTGTCTGAACACTACAGATGTCCCTGTCACACATCACTGTCTTAACACTACACATGACCCTGTCACACATCTCTGTCTGAAAATCTACAGATGGCCCAGCCATACATCACCCTCTGAACACTACAGATGTCACTGTCACACATCTCTGTCTGAACACTACAGATGACCCTGCCACACATCATTCTCTGAACGCTACACCGCCAGATGACCCTGTCACACATCACTGTCTGAATACTACAGATGTCCCTGTCAAACATCACTGTCTGAACACTACACAGCTAGATGTCCATGTCACACATCAGTGTCTGAACACTACACAACCAGATGTCGCTGTCACACATCACTGTCTGAACACTACAGATGTCCCTGTCACACATCACTGTCTGGACACAACATATGTTCCTGTCACACATCACTTTCAGAATACTACACAGCCAGATGTCTCTGTCACATATCACTATCTTAACGCTACAGATGTCCCTGTCACACATCACTGTCTGAACACTACAGATGTCCCTGTCGCACATCACTGTCTGAACACTACAGATGTCCCTGTCACACATCACTGTCTTAACACTACACATGACCCTGTCACACATCACTGTCTGAACACTACTCAGCCAGACGTCCCTGTCACACATCAGTGTCTAAACACTACAGATGTCCCTGTCACACATCACTGTCTGAACACTAAAGAGATGTCCCTGTCACACATCACTGTCTGAACAGTACAGATGTTCCTGTCACACAACACACCTTGAACACTACAGATGTCCCTGTCACATGTAAATGTCTAAACCCTACACAGCCAGATGTCCCTGTCACAAACCCCTTGTCCTCTCTCCTACAACCCACCACCCCCCTCTCTCTCTCTCTCTCTTTGTCTGTCTGTTTCACTCTCTCCCCCCCTCTCCCATCTTCTTTTATTTACTCATCCGTCCCCCCCTTCCCTCTGACCCTCCTCCTCTTTCCTACCCCTCCCCCCTCTCTCTCTCTGTCCCTCTGTCTATCTCAATCCTTACCTATCTTCTTTCATTCACTCGATCATCCACCCCCCCCCCGCCATCGTCTTCTGTCTGTCTGTCTGTCTGCCTCTCTCTCTTCTCCCCCCCCTCTCTCTTTCTCTCTCTCTTTCCTCTCTCTTTCCCCTCTCTCTTCCTCTCTCTCTCTCTCTCTTTTTCTCTCTCCCCCTCTCTCTCTTTTTCTCTCTCCCCTTCTCTCTCTCTCTCTCCCTTTTAAAATTTTCATTGTTGTCGTGTAAGTGAGTTAACCAAAGTGAAAGCTTAAAAAAAATTGACACTATAGTTATAAGAATGATATCTATCATAACAATAATATGTGCTAATCTGTACAAGTACAATCAAAAAGAGTGATGATGGTGATGATGTGCTGTTTTGAGAATTATATTCAGTATTTTTTTCTTTGTCGTTTTTGTTTTTGTTTGTTTGTTTACAAACAAAAAGCATTATCTTTAACACACACACACACAACACACACACACACACACACACACACACACAACACACACACACACACACACACACACACACACACACACACACTCCCCAACACCCTCTCTCTCCCACTCTCTCTCATTTCTCCCCCCCCCCTCTCTCTCTTTTACTTACAATGTGTAGATGTCCATTTTATGACTTTATTGATTTTTTTCTCTTGATTGTATGAGTGTATTGGTATTGGGTTTATTTTATTATCATGACATTCATTGACATCCTACAACTATGCGACAAGCGTAGAGAGTTGAAGAAAAAGAAAAATGAAACAAAAGAAAGAGCAGAACAATATAGGGCAGTCAACAAAAGAATCAGGAAGTCCATGACGGAGGCAAAAGAGAAATGGATCGGTGAACAGTGCCAAGACATTGAAGAGAACATCAAGAAAAACAATAGCAAGAAAGCATATCAGCTGTGAAAGACCTGACTAGCACGAAACAGAGAAAAGGTTTAACAATCCAAGACAAAAATGGGAAGTGTCTCACTGACGACCAGGATATTCTGAACAGATGGACAGAATACTGCTCCGACCTGTATAACTATAGAACCGCAGGAGATCCAGAAGTCCTTAATGTACCCGAAAGCAAAGACACAGACAGTCACCCTATCCTCCGAGAAGAAGTGGAAACAGCAGTCAGATCGCTGAAAAAGGGGAAGTCGGCAGGGCTGACAACATTCCAGCTGAGTTGGTCCAAGCTGGAGGGGAAGCCATGATCAGCGCCCTACTAAGAATCTGCAACAAGATCTGGCAGACAGGAAAATGGCCAACACCATGGACGCAGTCACTCATCATCACCCTCCCCAAGAAAGGAAATCTTCAACAATGCCATAATTACCGCACAATCAGCCTCATATGTCACCCAAGCAAGGTCATGCTGCAGATAATATTAAATAGACTGAAGCCACAAGCAGAGACCATCATTGCTGAGGAACAAGCAGGTTTCAGAGCAGGGCGCAGCACAACAGAACAGATATTCAACCTCAGAATACTATGTGAGCGGTACCTTCAACATCAACAAGACCTTTACCACGTATTTATCGATTTTAAGAAGGCATTTGACAGGGTGTGGCATGCGTTTTTGGGGGGCAACCATAATTTGTACACAAAATGCAAACCGATCAAGCCCACAAACAGGTACGCGAGGCCACCAGTGCATAAAACTACAACACCAACATTGGAGAATGGTTCAAAACAACATTGAGAAAGGGCAGGGCTGTCTACTCTCCCCCACTCTTTAAAACACTTCCTTGAGAGAATCATGGCTGATGCACTGGAACACAAAAGGGTCAGTCGCATTGGGAGAACGATCACAAACCCCCTTCGCAGAGACATTGATGAAAAGCAGGATCAGAAAAAGAGTTGCCAGCCAAAAACCCTTGGATAAGGCCCCCAAAACATAGGGGAGGAAAAATGTGCAGAGAAGACCAAAAGATGACTAATAACACCAACGGCATTACACTGAAATAGGTAAGGGACCAAAGTGGAAACAGTTCAAAGCTTAAAGTACCTGGGGGCCTTGTATCCGACCGGGGGATCCAAGCCAGAAGTGTAGCAGGACTGCACAGACAATAACAGCTTTGTCAAAAAACAAACACCATCTGGAAGAAGAATATCCACTTATCTCCAAATCAGACAAATGCCTCCCTTGCAACCCAAATTTTTCTGTACCCTGTGAATCATGGCCCTGACTCAATTTGGAGAAAAGAGAAGGGGTGGAATGAGATGCTTGGGGAGCCCCTTTGGCACTCATACAAAACCACAAAGCAACGAAAGCGGCATAACAAACCAGAAAAAAAACCATTGGCCCTATGAAATTTTCTAACACGGAAAAAGCTAAAACTTAAGGGGTAGGGGCATGTCACAAGATCCCAAGGAATTAAAAAGACAGTTTTGCAAGCCTGTCCAAGGAAGAAGAAAGGCAGCCCAAAGGGAAGGCTGGGGGGATAACATCAGCGAAAGGAAGGGCCAGAACTCAAAAAACCCGAGAAAGGGAGAAAAAGAGAGGGAAAGGAGGGAACTGGTTGCGAGTCTTTTAGGGTGCCCCCACGGTCGCAATACGGAAGATAGATAGAAGATAGATATTCAAAAAGAATATTATGTACCTGTCTGTCTTTAGAATTATATATTTAGTAAAATCCGTGAAACACACACCACACAACAAAGATTTTTTTCCCTTCTTTTCTTTAAGGCTGTTGAACTTTTCCAACAAGGCAGCATTATCTTCCTTCATGTGTCCAGCATACGTTGTGCAGGCGTCTACATCACACGTAGAGTGTCACATTTGTCAGAGAGCTGGCTTACTTGTTCCACCATTCTCTTTTCCAGTTCTCCTAGTCTGGCATCGATGTGGGACATCAAGGTTTGCTGTTCTGTTTGTAGCTGTTTCACTGCTTTTGCCAGTCCCTCCACCGCCTCTGTCAGTCTGTCTTCTCTGCTTACTCTCGTAGGACTGCAGTGTGAGAGTCTCTCCTCCCCAGCCATCGCAGAAGTGTCGCACTGTCTCACACTGCCTCTGTCACTCCTCTTGCTGGCTGTGACCAGTGTTGACTGAACTGGACCAGGGTTGGATTCAACACCAGCCATCAGCAAAAAGGCGAGCAAAGTACTCACTGTCAACTCACTCACTCACTCATCCCTTGGTCGGGACAACCGTTGGGGTACCCGCACGGACGCTGCAAGTGGACCGCCAAATGGTTCTGTCCTGGGCTGTTTTCAGGAGGCTTGGTACAGTGAGGCCGGTCCACTCCTTGATGTTGGATATCCAGCTTTTGCGTGGTCGTCCCTGCCTCCTTGCTCCTTCCACCATTCCCTGCAGGACTGTCTTTGACAGCTGTTTATGTCTTGTTGTGTGGCCAAAACCACTTCAGTTTCCTCCGTTTGACTGTATCTAGCATGGTTCTTGTTTGCCAGCCAGTGCCTCGATCTGCTGCCAGACGTAGTCATTGGTTTTGCGGTCTCTGTAGGTGATGTTCAGGATCCGCCTGAGGCACTTCATCTCAAAGGCTTGAATACGACGTTCTAAATCGGCAGTAAGTGTCCATGCTTCACAGCTGTACAAGGCAATGGATGTGACGAGTGCCTGAAGAGTCTGACCTAGTGTGGGTTCTGATGTGTGTGGTTTCTCTCCACACTTTCGCCAGCTTAGTCATGGAGGAGAGTGCCACATCAAGTCTGATCTTCACCTCTTGTGTGCTCGTGCCTTCTTTGGTGATGACTGCTCCAAGGTACTTGAAAGTTTCCACCTCCTCTAGTGTCTCGCCACTCATCTTGATGCTGGTGGGAGTGGTCGGTGTGGTACTGTTCACTAGGATCTTGCTCTTTTCCGTGCTGATCTCCATACCGTGGGCATTGGCTGATGTTTCCAGTCTGGTGGTGAGATCCTGGAGTTCTTCTCCACTGCGGCCCATGAGATCAATATCGTCTGCGAATCGAAGATTGCAGACTGGCCTTCCTCCTATAGCTTCGACGAGGACCTGATTCAAGTCATCCAGGCGCTGTATGACAGCTCCCACAGTGCAGTCCTCATGGGTGGAGAAATCGGGGAGTTCTTCCGGACTTCAGTTGGAGTTCGACAAGGCTGCCCGCTATCCCCCGTTCTTTTCAACGTGTTCCTGGAGAACATCATGCAGGAGGCCCTCACTGTCAACAGGCCTACCATATTATGAAGTTTTAAATCCCGGATTCTTTTTGCTGCAATAGTGGCATATCTTGTAAAAATTTTCATTAAAACTGCCACAAAATGTCCAATGGATGCACGATACTGCTGCATGTCACATCCCATAATGTTTGTTAATTAATTAACACCACAAATATTAAATTAATCAAGGAAAATGCAGAGACCTCAGAAAATGCGTCTTCACTCTTCGTGAGATCAACTCAACCCCCAGAGAGAGAGAGAGAGAGAGAGAGAGAGACAGACAGACAGACAGACAGACAGACAGACAGAGACAGAGACAGGCAGACAGACAGACAGAGACAGACAGACGCAGACAGAGAGGGATAGGTTAGAAAGGGGAAAAAAACACCAAAAATTACTGCACCTGCTCCTGCCTATTTTTTTTTTAAATTTCAGCTGGGATTGAAAAGACAGTTTCTACTCATGCCAACTTGTCTCTCTGCCATTTTTTTAATCCTTTGTTTTCTTCTAAGTCTACAGGGCAATGGAATCAGTTCTAGTGGGAAGGTAAGAGATGGTTACTAGCCTAACTACCCACCACACACATAACAGTGTGTGTTTAGAATGAACCATAGCAATTAGCCTGCAGACTGAGATCTGCTGACTGTACTGTGGCAGTGGCGGTTGAAAGAAGAGTGTGCATTGGGGGGGGGGGGGGGGGGGGGGGGGGGGGGGAGCAGGCAATGGGAAGGGGGAGGGGGGGAGGGTGGGGGCGGGGCAAAAGTCAGATTCATCTCTGCACTTTTGAATTTGAATAAAACCGGCGTTAGCCCTCCCTCTCTCTCCCTCCCTCTCTCTCTCCGCTCTTTATTAACTGTACATGCAGGAAAAAAGAAGTTGAATTTGAAAAAGAACATCATGCTTCTCCTGCCTTTTCTGATCATCCCCTTTATTGCTTTAGGGTTGGGGGTTTCATATTTTGTGTGGAGAAATTTTTTTTC
>JAQIHA010001121.1:0-12145 GCA_028751875.1 Rapana venosa
AAAAACGAAATGCACATGCCAGAAAGGAGTGCAAATGTTGGGGAGGGGTTTTGTTGTTTTGTTTTTGTTTTAAATGTTTTTTTAAAAAAATCACATGAAAACAACAGCGGCCAACAGTGGTTTGTTTGTTTCAAATCGGGGTGTTTCAAAATCTTGTGCACGTTAAAGATCAACCACACGATATGTATGCAAGGATGCGCACATCCTTTAAAGAAATTTATACTCACTTAAAAACAAAATTTAGAATAGCATGTTTGCGCTCTCTCTCTCTCTCTCTCCTCTCTCTCTCTCTCTTCTCTCTCTCTCTCTCTCTCTCTCTCTCTCTCTCTCTCCCTCCCTCCCTCCCTCCCTCTCTCTCTCTCTCTCTCCCTCCCTCTCTCTCTCTCTCTCTCTCTCTCTCTCCCCTCCTCCTTCTCTCTCTCTCTCTCTCTCTCTTCTCTCTCTCTCTCTCTCTCTCTCTCTCTTCTCTCTCTCTCTCTCTCTCCTCTCCTCCTCTCTCTCTCTCTCTCTCTCTCTCTCTCTCTCTCTCTCTCTCTCTCTCTCTCTCTCTCTCTCTCTCTCGTTTGTTGCATTCTTTCTCTCACAGCCACAAGCCTGTGCACACAAACATATCCAACAAACATGAGCGAGTTTTAAATCATATAATTCACCGAGTATAAGCAAATATTAAACAATCCACATCACGACACACTCACAACGGGTTCTGACTAATTATCAACATGGTTAATCAGGCCACAGCTCTCTTCCAGCTGCCCACCTACCCAGTGGCACACCACAGTACAACAGTCTTCATTCCCGTATCAGTCAGTTGCTGCACTCTGCTGCACACACAGCTAATAATAATAATAATAATAATGAATCATCATCATCATCATCATATATGGAATTTATATAGCGCTGAATCTTGTAAAACAAACAAAACGAAGCGCTTGCACTCAAATCATTTACTCGCATGCAACTTTCCTCAAATATAATAAATAACATATTTCAAATTTATGCACGTGCACACACACACACCCGCGAACACACTTAAGAGATGAAGGATGCTGTTGAAAAGTAGGGACGGATATGAGGGGAAAGTCTCAAGTAGGAAATAAGTGTGTTTTGAGGCTGGATTTGAAGGTATCAAGTGAAGGCTTTTGACAAAGTGAAAGAGGGAGGTCATTCCAGGTGGATGGACCACAAACAGAGAAAGAGCGACAGCCAACAGTGGTTTGTTTGAATCTGGGTGTTCGAAAGCACAAAGTATCTGCGGCTGAACGAAGGGAACAGGATGGAGTGTACAGGTGAAGACAGTTACAAAAATAAGATGGTGCAGATTTGTGGAGACATTTGAAACAGAGGGTATTGATCTTATACTTCAGTCTTTGTGAGACAGGCAGCCAGTGAAGAGATCGCAGAAGAGGAGTGATGTGTTCAGATTTTTTCTTTCTTAGGACCAGTCGAGCTGCAGAGTTTTGTATGCGTTGAGGAGAGTGGATGGATGATGCTGGTAGGCCAACCAAAAGAGAATTACAGTAGTCTAAACGTGAAAGAATGAGAGATGTGATGAGCTTGGAAATTGCATCAGTGGACAGATACTTGCGAATCGCGCTTATGCGTTGTAATTGATAGTAGGAAGACTGGCAGGTCTGGGTGATTAATTTTTTTTAAGAGAGTGTGTTTTCGAGAACTACACCTAAATACTTCACAGAGTTGGACAAAGGAACTGACATACTGCCGAATTCTATTGATGTTGCTGTGATGGAGGAAAGTTTATGTTCGGTCCCTATGAGCATGGCTTCGGTTTTATCAGCATTAAGTTGTAACTGTTCTGAGTCATCCAGTTTTGAATGTCTTGAAGGCAGTAGGACATATTTGTCAGGAGGGAAGGCAAGTTTTCAACAGTATCACTGCCCTGAAGCGGAGTATCATCGGCATAGAAATGATGATCAATATGGTGGTTGTTTATTATATGTGAGAGTGGAGCAAGTGTAGAGAGTAAAGAGAACAGAGCCCAGGACTGATCCTTGTGGGACTCTACATTCCATTTTGACAGGTTTTGATTGAATTTTGTTTACAATAACGTTCTGGAATCTGTCTGTGAGGTATGAAGTAAACCAGGTGAGGGCTGTGCCATTAATACCAAACATATTTTGGAGGCGAGAAAGAAGAATTGAATGATCTATAGTGTCAAAGGCTGCAAATAAGTCAAGAAGAGTGAGGAGGGACCAGAAGCAAGTAGAAGTGTATCTAAAGTGTGGACTAGGATGGTTTAGGTGCTGTGGTTGGGGCGATAGGCAGATTGAAAAGGGGGGAGGTGATCACTGGAATGAAGGTGACTGTTGAGATGTTTGAGAACAACTTTTTCTAGTACTTTAGAGACAAAGGGCAAGTTTGAGCCAGGTCTATAATTCTTCAGAATGTTGGGATCGAGGTTGTGCTTTTTCAGTAGAGGTGTGACTATTGCGGTTTTAAGAGCTGGTGGAAAATGCGTACATGCGTGCATACGTGCGCGCGCATGGTTTTGAAATCTGTTTTTCATTATGTTTAAGGAGAGTTGCATGCCTGTAAATGATTGAGTGCAAGCGCTTCGATTTGTTTGTCTTTTTACAAGATTCAGCGCTATATAAATTCCATTTATTATTATTATTATTATTATTATTATTATTATTATTATTATGTCACCCTTTCGCTGAAAACAATAAGCAGGTTACCAAAAAGCATAACAAGATAACAAAAGCTTTCCAAAAACAAACGGTAAAATGCTATGGCAAAACACACTACAAAATGGACATATCGCGCCAATCCCTGTACATATAATAAAAATAATCACCAACACAAAGCAAAATAGGCAAACTGTAAAACGTACTCAGAGACAAAAAAAACATGCGAAAAAGACTTCTTTAAAAAAAAAAAAGGCAAGAGAATGGTGGAAAAAAGCAAGAGAGAGAGAGAGAGAGAGAGAGAGAGAGAGAGAGAGAGAGAGAGAGAGAGAGAGAGAGAGACAATGACAATGACAAATTCTTTTATTTCGAGGATAATGAATAAGCACACATGTGCTTTTTTACATCCAGTCCCGCCCGTTAGGGATACATCTTAATAATAATAACCCAATACTTATACAGTCTCACAATAAAAACAAGGGGAAATAACCCTTTTCAAAACAGCTCCCCCCAACAACCCCCCCCCCCTCCAAGCAAGAAAATAAAAGAAAACCATAAAAATACCCCACCCCACCCCCCAAAAAACCTTAACCAAAACAAACAAAAAAACAAAAGAGAAGGAAAAACCAAACCAACAAAGATGATAAAAAAGAGAAAACAGACAAACAACAACAACAACAACAGAACAACAACAGAGCCAAGAAAAATAACACAACCAAACTTAATAAGTCATAAAGATAAACATCTACACATTGTCAAATGGTACACATACTTGTTACAAATAATTATAAAATCAATTAATTAACAAACAAGATCATTTCAAATAACAATGAAATATTTCACTCAAACTCCCATTCAATTAGTGAAAAATCAAGAAATCGAAAAATCAAATGAACAAACAAAACCAATTAAACAAGAAAAAAAACCCACAAAACACTCCCCTTCCCAACACCCCCTCCCTAAACAACAACAACCCCCCAAAAGTCCAGACTAAATACAAGCGTGGCGCAACACACACATACACACACATACACACACACTTACGCACGTATAGCCACGCATGCACACCACACACACACACTCTCTCACACATAACACACACACACACATAATACACACACACACACACACACACACACACACATCCTGGATACATATCCATTCGCAAGACATTTCCTCACATACAAGATAATAGACACATGTCATAATTATCAAAATATCATAACCATACATTTGTACAGACAAAACCAGGAAATAAACATTATTTGATGTACGAAAACAGCAAGCCACAAAGCATCAAGAAAAATGACCAATCTAACATCAGCTATTTCAACAATAAACACACAGAACTGCTTTCTTTCCGCTCTCATCTGCACACACTGTGAATGGGCGCTCATTACTACTCACTGACACACACATACACACACACACACATATTCATGCATGCGCAATCCTATATACACATTATTAGAATTGATACAAAAGTCCACAGAAGTAATGAAATTGTCCAACAGAACATTGCAAATTAACAATCCATACCATTCTGCATTAACAACAAAATACCAACCCAAACTCATTTTAAGGGGGGAAAACTCAGACAAGTTCATTGTTAACAAAATCAAAACAAGCAAGGGCACACACACACACACACACACACACACACACACACACACACACACCACACACACATACAATTCAAAGCAAGCTCACTAATGTCAGTTACAGAGAGAGAGAGAGAGAGAGAGAGAGAAGAGAGAGAGAGAGAGAGAGAGAGAGAGAGAGAGAGAGAAAGAGAGAGAGAGAGAGAGAGAGAGAGAGAAGGATAATTTGGTATAATGCAAGGGAGGATATGTTTACTTTGTTTCCAACAGATCAATTGTGGATTTTTATTTTTGATGCATCAAGTGGATGAAAAAATGACTTTTGAAGTTGTTAATGATTGGAGTTGTCTAAATGAGTCAGGAAGGGAGTTCCACAGCACAGGGCCTGAGTAAAGTAAGCTATATTTTGAACAAATCTATTCTTGGGATTGGGACACATGGCTTTTCGGTATTTCTGGAATGATTCATTGGAACTTGTCTTTTAAGATGAGGGAAAAGTTCCTGTCATTATCTAAACATCATGATGCCTTTGTTAAATCTTAGTCTTTGTGTAGGGAAGAATATTTAACTGGGTATAATCCACTTCTAGTAAGGTAGTCTTCTTCAGAAGAACCATGTTTAAGAGCACGTTTATACAGACTTAATAATGGTTTCATAGTGTTTGCACTAGCAGAATCCCACAGGGTTGAAGCATAATCTATTGAGGATTGTATAATAAGCTTGAAAGAATAGTTTTCTTGAATGAAAGTCAAGAAAATGTTTGATTTTAGTCAGTTGTATACTCTTGAGACATGTATTTGCACAGATGGGATATGTAGTGGTACCAGCTGAGATTTTCATCAATTGTACTCCTAGAACTTTGTGGTGAGAGGCTTGTTCTATTGTTTCCTTTTCACTATGGATTGAGAAAATTTATTAGATAGATTTTGTCGCTTTTGTCTGGTAGTGATAAGCATGCATTTTGTTTTTGGGGGTGTAAACATGTGATTTAGTTCAGTCCATTTGACAAGATCATCAGTGCTATTTTGCAATGTCTTTGCAAGAGAGTTCATGTCAGTGTGGCTTGTATGTATGGTTGTGTCGTCAGCAAAAAGTTCGCATTTAGATTTGATATGGAGAGGAAGGTTGAAGGAAGGAAGAGAGGAGAGAGAGAGAGAGAGAGAGAGAGAGAGAGAGAGAGAGAAGAGAGAGAGAGAACAATGACAAATGACAATGACAAATTCTTTATATTTCGAGGATAATGAATAAGCACACATGTGCTTTTTTACATCCAGTCCCCGCCCGTTAGGGATAACATCTTAATAATAATAACCCAAACTTATAACAGTCTCACAATAAAAACAAGGGGAAATAACCCTTTTCAAAACAGCTCCCCCCCAACAACCCCCCCCCCCCCCCCAAAGCAAGAAAATAAAAGAAAACCATAAAAATACCCCACCCCACCCCCCAAAAACCCTTAACCAAAACAAACAAACAAACAAAAGAGAAGGAAAAACCAAACCAACAAAGATGATAAAAAAGAGAAAAACAGACAAACAACAACACAAGAACAAGAACAACAACAGAGCCAAGAAAAATAACACAACCAAACTTAATAAGTCATAAAATAAACATCTACACATTGTCAAATGGTACACATACTGTTACACATAATTATAAATCAATTAATTAACAAACAAGATCATTTCAAATAACAATGAAATATTTCACTCAAACTCCCATTCAATTAGTGAAAATCAAGAAATCGAAAAATCAAATGAATAAAACAAAACCAATTAACAAGAAAAAAAGACCCACAAAACACTCCCCTTCCCAACACCCCCTCCCCTAAACAAACAAAACCCCCCAAAAGTCCAGACTAAATGCAAGCGTGCGCGCGCGCGCGCGCATACACACACACACACACCAAAACACATACACACACATACACACACATACACACACACTTACGCACGTATAGCCACGCATGCACACCACACACACACACACACCACACACACTCTCTCACACATACACACTCACACAC
Source organism: Rapana venosa (assembly GCA_028751875.1). NCBI lineage: Eukaryota > Metazoa > Mollusca > Gastropoda > Neogastropoda > Muricidae > Rapana > Rapana venosa. The sequence continues at coordinate 6,273 of JAQIHA010001121.1, forward strand.
ACAAAAATACACACACACACACACACACACACACACACACACACACACACACACACACATCCTGGATACATATCCATTCGCAAGACATTTCCTCACCTACAAGATAATAGACACATGTCATAATTATCAAAATATCATAACCGTACATTTGTACAGACAAAACCAGGAAGTAAACATTATTTGATGTACGAAAACAGCAAGCCACAAAGCATCAAGAAAAATGACCAGTCTAACATCAGCTATTTCAACAATAAACACACAGAACTGCTTTCTTTCCGCTCTCATCTGCACACACTGTGAATGGGCGCTCATTACTACTCACTGACACACACATACACACATACACACACATATACTATCTATCTATCTATCTATCTGTCCCGTAGTCTGACGACCGTGGGGGCACCCTCAAAGACTCAGCAACCAGTTCCCTCCATTTTTCTCTCTGTTCTGCCTTTCTCAGTGTTTTGTTGAGTTCTAGGCCTGTCCATTCACTGATGTTATCCTCCCAGCTCTTCCTTGGTCTGCCTCTTCTTCTTCCTCCTTGGACAGTGCCTTGCAAAACTGTCTTTGTAATTCCTTGGGATCTTGTGACATGCCATACCACTTAAGTTTACGCTTTTTCACGATCGTTAGAAGTTCTCATGGGGTCCAATGGTTTGCTGGATTCTGTTATGCACGCTTTCGTTGCTTATGTGGTCTTTGTAGGAGATGCCAAGGAGTCTCCGAAAGCATCTCATCTCCACTGCCTGTACTCTTCTCTCCAAATCTGCAGTCAGGGTCCATGATTCACAGGCATACAGAAATATGGATATGACAAGGGAGCGCATTAGTCTGATCTTGGAGATAAGTGAGATATTCTTATCTCTCCAGATGGTGTTTAGTTTGACAAAGCTTTATTGTCTGTGCAGTCCTGCATACTACTTCTGGCTTGGATCCCTGGTCGGATACAATGGCTCCCAGGTACTTGAAGCTTTGAACTGTTTCCAGCTTCTGGTCATTAACCCTGATATCAGTGCTAATGCCGTTGGTGTTATTAGTCATCAGTTTGGTCTTCTCTGCACTGATTCCATGCCGTATGTTTTGGAGGCCTTATCCAAGTGTTCTGTTAGGCTGGCAAGCTCTTTTTCTGATCCTGCTATTCCATCAATGTCATCTGCGAAGCGGAGGTTTGTGATCGTTTCTGCCACCAATGCTGACTGATCCTTCATGATGTTCCAGTGCTCAGCCATGATTCTCTCAGGAAGATGTTGAAAAGAGTGGGTGAGAGTAGACAGCCCTGCCTTACTCCAACTGTTGTTCGAAACCATTCTCCAATGTTGTTGTTGTAGTACACTGCACTGGTGGCCTCGCTGTACAGCTGTTTGATGACTCTGATCAGGTTTGCATTGATGCTGTACAAGTTCATGGTTGCCCACAAAGCTGCATGCCACACCCTGTCAAATGCCTTCTTAAAATCGATAAATACGTGGTATAGGTCTTGTTGATGTTGAAGGTACCGCTCACATAGTATTCTGAGGTTGAATATCTGTTCTGTTGTGCTGCGCCCTGCTCTGAAACCTGCTTGTTCCTCAGCAATGATGGTCTCTGCTTGTGGCTTCAGTCTATTCAATATTATCTGCAGCATGACCTTTCTTGGGTGACATATGAGGCTGATTGTGCGGTAATTATGGCATTGTTGTAGATTTCCTTTCTTGGGGAGGGTGATGATGAGTGACTGCGTCCATGGTGTTGGCCATTTTCCTGTCTGCCAGATCTTGTTGCAGATTCTTAGTAGGGCGCTGATCATGGCTTCCCCTCCAGCTTGGACCAACTCAGCTGGAATGTTGTCAGCCCCTGCTGACTTCCCCTTTTTCAGCGATCTGACTGCTGTTTCCACTTCTTCTCGGAGGATAGGTGACTGTCTGTGTCTTTGCTTTCGGGTACATTAAGGACTTCTGGATCTCCTGCGGTTCTATAGTTATACAGGTCGGAGCAGTATTCTGTCCATCTGTTCAGAATATCCTGGTGTCAGTGAGACACTTCCCATTTTGTCTTGGATTGTTAAACCTTTTCTCTGTTTCGTGCTAGTCAGGTCTTTCACCAGCCCGATATGCTTTCTTGCTATTGTTTTTCTTGATGTTCTCTTCAATGTCTTGGCACTGTTCACCGATCCATTTCTCTTTTGCCTCCGTCATGGACTTCCTGATTCTTTTGTTGACTGCCCTATATTGTTCTGCTCTTTCTTTTGTTTCATTTTTCTTTTTCTTCAACTCTCTACGCTTGTCGCATAGTTGTAGATGTTAGGTGTGACCCATGGTTTTTTGACTGGTCGGCGTTTGCCAAGAAGCTCGTTTGCTGTTTCAGTCACTGCTGTATTGAAACTATTCGTCAGTGTGTCTATGTCTGAGTCTAACACAGTGAGTGCTGCAAACTTTCCACCTATCCTTGCTTGAAAAATTTCTAATACCTCTGGGTCCTTCAGCTTCTCGAGGTCAAATTTGATCCTGATGTTGTTCCGCTTGTGGATTTTCTTTAGACGTAGTCGGAAAGTCATCATCACAAGATCATGATCACTCCCTATGTCTGCTCCTGGAAAACTTCGTGTCTGTGCAATGTTAACGCTAGACTGAAACCGTCTTTTCACCATGATGTAATCTATTTGGTTGTGGTGTTCTCCATTTGGGCTATGCCATGTCCATTTTCTGGATTTCTTGTGTGGTCCAAGTGTATTCACTAGCTGGAGGTGGTTGTTACTGGCAAACTCCAGGAGTCTCAAGCCTCTTTCATTTGATTGGTTATTACAATGTGGCCCACAAACGCCCTCCCAATCTTTCCATGCATCTTCTCCTACCAAGTGCTTTGGGGAGAAAAGATGCCTGTGAAAATTGGGTGAGAGGTTGCTTTGGGCAGTAACAGAAAGATGTAGATATAAGATGGACGATAGTGACAGGACAAGAGAGAGAGAGACTGTGTTTGTGTGCAAGGAGAAAAGGTGGAAGCTTGTGGAGGTTGGTTGTATCCTTCCACACTAACCACATTCTGGACCACATTCACTCGTACTCTCCAAATCACTCCGCATCCTCTGCATTTCTCCATTTGATAGCGTCATTCTTTCTCTGAATCAGATTGATAATGTTGCTGTTGTTGGTGTTGTTGTTGATGCCTCTTTCATGTGTTCTTTCCATCTCCTCAGTCCGTGAACCTGTGTTCGGTGGACAGCTTCTCTGCTGAGCGCTGAAGAACGGGGGCTCTTTTCTGGTGACTTTTTTGGTGTACATGGCATAGCTGACTTTTTTCTTTCTTTTTGCTTCATGTTTTCTTTTCCTTAAAAGTTGTATCGTTGTCGGTAAGTTTGTGGGCAATGATGGTAGGTCGGAGATGCAAATGGCTGTTCGGAGCTCTGTGTATGGCTGGAGATCTGTATGGTTATTTAGAGATGTGTATGGTAATTTGGAGTTGTGTTTGGTAATTTGGAGATGTGTATGGTAATATGGAGTTGTGTATGGTAATTTGGAGATGTGTATGGTAATTTGGGGTTGTGTGTGGTTGTTTGGAGATGTGTATGGTAATTTGGAGTTGTGTATGGTAATTTGGAGATGTGTATGGTAATTTGGGGTTGTGTGTGGTTGTTTGGAGATGTGTATGGTAATTTGGAGATGTGTATGGTAATTTGGAGATGTGTATGGTAATTTGGGGTTGTGTGTGGTTGTTTGGAGATGTGTATGGTAATTTGGAGATGTGTATGGTAATTTAGAGATGTGTATGGTAATTTGGGGATGTGTGTGGTTGTTTGGAGATGTGTATGGTTATTTAGAGATGTGTATGGTTTTGTTTAGAGATGTGTATGGTTATTTAGAGATGTGTATGGTTATTTAGAGATGTGTATGGTTATTTGGAGATGTGTATGGTTATTTAGAGATGTGTATGGTTATTTAGAGATGTGTATGGTTATTTAGAGATGTGTATGGTAATTTAGAGAAGTGTATGGTTATTTACGTGGTCAGGTCAGAGACTCTCTCTGCTACTGGTAACCATGTAACCCAGTACCACCTGCCACATGTGGGGAGTAAACCCAACCAAAAAATCCGACCTGGAGAGGGATGGGCTCCGCAGGTTTGATTTGCCCAAGATACACCAATGACAAAGACAGCCAGAATCTCCATACCGGATCGGTCGTCGCCCGGGTTACCAAGGACCGCGCCTTCTGTTGCTCATCAGACAGATGTCGAAAGTATGCTACTGATGTAAAACGCAGCAAAATTCGTGCCAGACACAACACCATCATTGGCACATGGAATGTACGGACACTAAGAGCTGCAGGCAAAGTGGAAGAACTGACACATGAGATGTCCAGATATCATTGGCACATCCTTGGGCTCTGCGAAGTCAGGTGGAAAAACATGGGAGAAACAACGACCCAGGAAGACCACAAATTATACTACAGTGGAAAACAGGATAAACATGAACACGCGTGGGGTTTCTCGTTCACAAAGACACCGTGAACACCGTCATGAGCTGTCAGCCTGTGTCCAGCAGACTTATTACCATCCGCCTGAGAGCAACCCCCTTTAACATAACTATAGTACAGGCATACGCCCCTACATCAGACTGCACAGATGAAGCCGTAGAAGAATTTTATGACCAGCTACAAGAGGTTCTGAATCAAACACCCAAGAAAGACATCCTCGTTGTGCAAGGCGACTGGAACGCCAAGGTAGGAGAAGATGCACACATATACACACACACATATTCATGCATGCGCAATCCTATATACACAATATTAGAATTGATACAAAAGTCCACAGAAGTAATGAAATTGTCCAACAGAACATTGCAAATTAACAATCCATACCATTCTGCATTAACAACAAAATACAACCCAAACTTCACTTTAAGGGGGGAAAACTCAGACAAGTTCATTGTTAACAAAATCAAAACAAGCAAGGGCCACACACACACACCACACACACACACACACACACACACACACACACACATTACAATTCAAAGCAAGCTCACTAATGTCAGTTACAGAGAGAGAGAGAGAGAGAGAGAGAGAAGAGAGAGAGAGAGAGAGAGAGAGAGAGAGAGAGAGAGAGAGAGAGAGAGAGAGAGAGAGAGAGAGAGGATAATTTGGTATAATGCAAGGGAGGATATATTTACTTTGTTTCCAACAGATCAATTGTGGATTTTATTTTTGATGCATTAAGTGGATGAAAAAATGACTTTTGAAGATTGTTAATGATTGGAGTTGTCTAAATGAGTCAGGAAGGAGTTCCACAGCACAGGGCCTGAGTAAAGTAAGCTAGATTGAACAAATCTATTCTTGGGATTGGGACACATGGCTTTTCGGTATTTCTGGAATGATTCATTGGGAACTTGTCTTTTAAGGATGAGGGAAAAGTTCCTGTCATTATCTTAAACATCATGATGCCTTTGTTAAATCTTAGTCTTTGGTGTAGGGGAAGAATATTTAACTGGTATAATCCCCTTCTATAAGGTAGTCTTCGTTCAGAAGAACCAGTTTAAGAGCACGTTTATACAGACTTAATAATGGTTTCATAGTGTTTGCACTAGCAGAATCCCACAGGGTTGAAGCATAATCTATTGAGGATTGTATATAAGCTTGAAAGAATAGTTTTCTTGAATGAAAGTCAAGAAAATGTTTGATTTTAGTCAGTTGGTATACTCTTTGAGACATGTATTTGCACAGATGGGATATGTGATGGTACCAGCTGAGATTTTCATCAATTGTTACTCCTAGAACTTTGTGGTGAGAGGCTTGTTCTATTGTTTTCTTTTCAATATGGATTGGAGAAAATTTTTAGATAGTTTGTGCTTTTTTCTGAGTGATAACTGCATTTTGTTTTTTGGGGGTGTTAGACATGTGA
>JAQIHA010001122.1:0-12159 GCA_028751875.1 Rapana venosa
TCTTGCGTGTGTGGGCAGAAAGGCAGGGGCTAGCATAGGGATGTTGCGTTTGGCAGTTTTGTGTAGATCTGTTGTATCAAGGTTGAAGACCAGAGTCCATCTGGAGTTCTTAGATTTTTTTTCTTTTGCCATTATAATTAAGGAAGATGTTGTAAATTAGAGGTGAAACTGAGATAAGGAGGGAGTCGCACATTTTAAGGTTTGCCAAAAAAGGAAGAAGTCCTATGTAAGGCTTTACCTTTTGTTTACCAAATTTTCCTTAAAAAACCACAAACAAACCACATGTGAGGTAAGTTTTGACCTTTGTGTACCAAGCACACAGACAGGCAGACAGTGAGTAGCTGCTTGAAAGGGCACATGGTAGGTATTGTCAGTCTCACCCCAGTGACCTTCCTTGGTCCCTCATCACTTCACTTCACTTCACTTCACTTCACTTCCTTCATGGCCTGGGACTAGTGGGAGGTAGAGCTCTAGCTGATGAGTCAGACAGGGCAACTTGACGGGCAGAGGCTTTTCTTTGACAGTGATGGTGGGGTGGTAGGAGTGGGCCAAATGTTTAGATCTATAGTATAGCTCAGACACTTTTGATTCCATCTGCTGCAAAGGTATTGGAAGCTGAGACACGAAGTGCAAGTTTGATAATTTTATTTATTTGTTTTAGTTGCAAACTGTCATTGGTGTTTTGTAATCTATATCCGGAGCTAAGATGGTGAATAGTGACTGAAAGATTCCTGACATTTGTTGTCAAGGAATATGTTTTAACATACTCTGATTTATGGAACTTTGTCAGATATATGTATTCTATAATAAAAAAAATAATTCTTGGGTGATGTGCTATTTTGTCAGTGAATAATGCGCCATAACATGATTTACTCTGGCATCTATCCATGCATTATGTATAGATGTAATGTATACATTCCTTCAGTGTCGTGTTAAGAGTTCCATACATGAAGGACATTAATGATGCAATATTCTTTTTATGTGTCAAATCTGTTGCAATTCTTAGTCAGCTTGAAGTTGAAGTGCCCAGTTTGTCGAGAGGCAATTAACTCGGATACATTTTGGAGAGGAAAACCTCTCATCTTTAAATAAAAACATGTACAAACAAAAATTATAAACCTGAGAAACTCTCACCCCCCCCCCCCCCCCAAAAAAAAAAAAAGTGTTTTGAGAGAGAGAGTATGTGTGTGTGGTGTACATGGGGGAGGGGGTGGACATGATACAAAAATAATCAGAATCATTTAAAAAGACTTTGTGTACATTTGTGGTAGTTGTTTTTTTGTGAGATATGTATTTCTCTTTTGTTGACTGCTCTATATTGTTCTGCTCTTTCTTTTGTTTCATTTTTCTTTTTCTTCAACTCTCTACGCTTGTCGCATAGTTGTAGGATGTTAGGTGTGACCCATGGTTTTTTGACTGGTCGGCGTTTGCCAAGAAGCTCGTTTGCTGTTTCAGTCACTGCTGTATTGAAACTATTCGTCAGTGTATCTATGTCTGATCTATCACTAGTGAGTGCTGCAAACTTTCCACCTATCCTTGCTTGAAAAATTTCTAATACCTCTGGGTCCTTCAGCTTCTCGAGGTCAAATTTGATCCTGATGTTGTTCCGCTTGTGGATTTTCTTTAGACGTAGTCGGAAAGTCATCATCACAGATCATGATCACTCCTATGTCTGCTCTGGAAAACTTCGTGTCTGTGCGATGTTAACGCTAGACTGAAACCGTCTTTTCACCATGATGTAATCTATTTGGGTTGTGGTGTTCTCCATTTGGGCTATGCCATGTCCATTTTCTGGATTTCTTGTGTGGCCAAGTGTATTCACTAGCTGGAGGTGGTTGTTACTGGCAAACTCCAGGAGTCTCAAGCCTCTTTCATTTGATTGGTTATTACAATGGGCCCACAAACGCCCTCCCAGTCTTTCCATGCATCTTCTCCTACCTTGGCGTTCCAGTCGCCTTGCACAACGAGGATGTCTTTCTTGGGTGTTTGATTCAGAACCTCTTGTAGCTGGTCATGAAATTCTTCTACGGCTTCATCTGTGCAGTCTGATGTAGGGGCGTATGCCTGTACTATAGTTATGTTAAAGGGGTTGCTCTCAGGCGGATGGTAATAAGTCGCTGGACACAGGCTGACAGCTCATGACGGTGTTCACGGTGTCTTTGTGAACGAGAAACCCCACGCCGTTTTCATGTTTATCCTGTTTTCCACTGTAGTATAATTTGTGGTCTTCCTGGGTCGTTGTTTCTCCCATGTTTTCCACCTGACTTCGCAGAGCCCAAGGATGTGCCAATGATATCTGGACATCTCATGTGTCAGTTTCTCACTTTGCCTGCAGCTCTTAGTGTTCGTACATTCCATGTGCCAATGATGGGGTTTTTGTCTGGCACGAATTTTGCTGCGTTTTACATCAGTAGCATACTTTCGACATCTGTCCTGATGAGCAACAGAAGGCGCGGTCCTTGGTAACCCGGGCGACGACCGATCCGGTATGGAGATTCTGGCTGTCTTTGTCATAGGTGTGTCTTGGGCAAATCAAACCTGGCGGAGCCCATCCCTCTCCAGGAGGCACGGAGGCAAAAGAGAAATGGATCGGTGAACAGTGCCAAGACATTGAAGAGAACATCAAGAAAAGCAATAGCAAGAAAGCATATCAGCTGGTGAAAGACCTGACTAGCACGAAACAGAGAAAAGGTTTAACAATCCAAGACAAAAATGGGAAGTGTCTCACTGACGACCAGGATATTCTGAACAGATGGACAGAATAAATGCTCCGACCTGTATAACTATAGAACCGCAGGAGATCCAGAAGTCCTTAATGTACCCGAAAGCAAAGACACAGACAGTTTACCCTATCCTCCGAGAAGAAGTGGAAACAGCAGTCAGATCGCTGAAAAAGGGAAGTCAGCAGGGGCTGACAACATTCCAGCTGAGTTGGTCCAAGCTGGAGGGAAAGCCATGATCAGCGCCCTACTAAGAATCTGCAACACAAGATCGGCAGACAGGAAAATGGCCAACACCATGGACGCAGTCGCTTTATCATCACCCTCCCCAAGAAAGGAAATCTACAACAATGCCATAATTACCGCACAATCAGCCTCATATGTCACCCAAGCAAGGTCATGCTGCAGATAATATTGAATAGACTAAGCCACAAGCAGAGACCATCATTGCTGAGGAACAAGCAGGTTTCAGAGCAGGGCGCAGCACAACAGAACAGATATTCAACCTCAGAATACTATGTGAGCGGTACCTTCAACATCAACAAGACCTATACCACGTATTTAAACGATTTTAAGAAGGCATTTGACAGGGTGTGGCATGCGCTTTGTGGGCAACCATGAACTTGTACAGCATCAATGCAAACCTGATCAAGTCATCAAACAGCTGTAACAGCGAGGCCACCAGTGCAGTGTACTACAACAACAACATTGGAGAATGGTTTCGAACAACAGTTGGAGTAAGGCAGGGGTGTCTACTCTCACCCACCCTTTTCAACATCTTCCTTGAGAGAATCATGGCTGATGCACTGGAACATCATGAAGGATCAGTCAGCATTGGTGGCAGAACGATCACAAAACCTCCGCTTCGCAGATGACATTGATGGAATAGCAGGATCAGAAAAAGAGCTTGCCAGCCTAACAGAACACTTGGAAAAAGGCTCCAAAACATACGCATGGAAATCATGCAGAGAAGACCAAACTGATGACTAATAACACCAACGGCATTAGCACTGGGTATCAGGGTTAATGACCAGAAGTGGAAACAGTTCAAAGCTTCAAGTACCTGGGAGCCATTGTATCAGACCAGGGATCCAAGCCAGAAGTAGTATGCAGGACTGCACAGAAATAACAGCTTTGTCAAAACTAAACACCATCTGGAGAGATAAAAATATCTCACTTATCTCCAAGATCAGACTAATGCGCTCCTTGTCATATCCATATTTCTGTATGCCTGTGAATCATGGACCCTGACTGCAGATTTGGAGGAGAGTACAGGCAGTGGAGATGAGATGCTTTCGGAGACTCCTTGGCATCTCCTACAAAGACCACTATAAGCAACGAAAGCGTTGCATAACAGAATCACAAACCATTGGACCCCATGGAACCTTCTATCGATCGTTTAAAAAGCGTAAACTTAAGTGGTTGGGCATGTCACAAGATCCCAAGGAATTACAAAGACAGTTTTGCAAGGCACTGTCCAAGGAGGAAGAAGAAGAGCAGACCAAGGAAGAGCTGGGAGGATAACATCAGTGAATGGACAGGCCTAGAACTCAACAAAACCCTGAGAAAGGCAGAACAGAGAGAAGAATGGAGGGAACTGGTTGCTGAGTCTTTGAGGGTGCCCCCACGGTCGTCAGACTACGGGACAGATAGATAGATAGATAGTATTTCTCTAAGGTAGGAAGGGCTATTTCTTTATTATTTATTTATCTCTGTCATGTTTGTTGAAGAATATATGTTTAAAAAATCTTTTGTGTACATTTGTGTGTGTATATATATATATATATATATATATTATATATATTGTAATTGTTTTTTGTGAGGCATATGATATAGATTTCTCTAAGGTGGGAAGGTGTATTTCTTTATGATTTAATCTCTGTCATGTGTGTTCAATAAGTTTCACTCCCTTATTAAAAGACAGAGTCCACTGATGTAACTTTGCTTGGACTTGAAGTGATGCAATTAAAGACAGAGTCCACTGATGTAACTTTGCTTGGACTTGAAGTGATGCAATTATTTATGAGTACTCTCTCTCTTTCTGTCTGTCTGTCTGTTGCTCTCTTTCTCTCTCTCTCTCTCCTCTCTCTCTCTCCTCTCTCTCTCTCTCTCTCTCTCTCTCTCTCTCTCCTCTCTCTCTCTCTCTCTCTCTCTCTCTCTCTCTCCGCTCCCTCCCTCCCTCCCTCCTTCCCTTGCTCTCTTCCTTTTCCCCCCTCTCTCTCTCTCACAATGACATTACTGTCATATGTGTTGATGTCAAACAACTGGTAATGAATGACTGACTCTCATTGTTAGGTTTGGGGAAAAAATACTGAAGCTGTTCTGTTACTGTACATTGATTTTTTATTTTAATTTTTATTGATCAATAGAAATGAGGCAAGTAGTATTTTATTATCTGTAGAACAATTCAGCTGTGTCTCTTGTTAGAGGACGTCATTGTATGGTGCCATGAAGTTTGTGCATTCATGAAGAAGGTTAATGGCGCAATCAGACTAAACTATAGTGTGTGGTGTATACAGTTGTAAATGTCATCAGTGATCAATGGGCCAGAGAAGCCTGAAATGGTAACCTCAAGTTTAACTTAAAGTGATTCATAGAATGATAGGTTGTATTATAACACTTATAAAGACAAAATTAATGTGTAGTTTCACTTATGTTCAACTTAGACAGAAAGTGAAAAAACATCATCTGTGAAATGCTTTTAGAATAGAGGTGACTCACAGACCATTACTACATTTCTTTATATTTTGGAAAAACAAAAAGAAGAAAGAAATAGCTCACATCAGAGCTGAATCAGAATGCGACTTCTTGTTTCAACAACTGTTTTAACTAAGATAAGTTACACACACACAGCACTTTGGGGGGGGGGGGGGGGGGGGGAAGGAACAGGTGAGGTTGGTATAGTAAATGTTAGAGTGATGTGCTCACAATCTGACAGGCTGTCTTCGAGCCAACCTCTGGGGCTTCCAATTGAGGAGACTTTCCCTGGAGGTGACATCAGTACTGACTCCACTCCCCCAAACAGTCCTTGAGATTAGACTTTAAATCAAGGTCCCATGTAGGAACGCATGCAGAACATCTTGTGCACATGTTAAAACCTGTTCCACCTTTCGGAAGAGTAGGCCATTGCATGCCATTAGGATTAGGTGACATTTGTTTTTAAAAAGTGCATTCACCTATAATGGTATCTATCTATCTATCTATCTATCTATAGATCTATCTATCCATCCATCCATCCATCCATCCATCCATCCATCCATCCATCTATCTATCTATCTATCTATCTATCTATCTATCTATCTATCTATCTATCTATCTATCTATCTATCTATCTATCTATCTATCTATCTATCTATCTATCTAATGGTTGCATTGGCAAACTCTCACTGTTCTGTGAACCTGGGGGGAGTTTTCGCTGAGGAACAGCAAGGAAAAAGGTTTCCCTTGTGCACAGCGCAAACCAAAGTATCCAGTATAGGGAATGGACCTGATGAGAACTGAACATTCACATTTTGATTGGTTTTGTTTTGCATAGTCATTTAAGAAGCAAACGGTGATGAACATTTTTTTAAAAAAAAAAGAACAAACTGGCTAGAACAGAACTGCATCTTGCTATTTAAAAAAAAAGAAAAGATTACAATGATTCAGAGACACACTAATATAATTCAATAAGTGATAGAATAAATATAAAAAACAATAACAGTAAAACCTTTCGCATTTCACTTTTTTCCCACCCCCTTATAGTTCAATAATTTGATAGACTAAATTTTAAAAACGGGAAAATATGAACAGTAACCTTTTTGGGGCATTTTTGCTTATTTCGGGGGAAAATTGAAAATGAGCACAACCTGTGAGGGGCTCGAATAAAAGTGGCCCATTACTTCCGTAACAGCATTGTTTTTGGGTTGTTGTTGTTGTTGTTTTTTCCTTCACCAAAAGCTGTGCATTCACAAAGCATGATAGTGTTTTTTTTGTTATGGGGCATTGATAGGGTTGGTTTTTTTGTTGCCCACCTTTTTTGAGGGTACTGCATTGCAGCTGTGGGGTGATGTCTCCACGTGACGCCAGGGGCATGGTTTTTAAAAAGATTGCAGCTGTGGTGGGGGTGTCTCCACGTAAAGGGCCCATGTGAAATGTTTTTTTAAAGATTGCAGCTGTGGTGGTAAAGTCCCCAAAGTGACCCTTGGGGCATGTGTTTTAAAGATTCCAGCTGTGGTGGTGATGTCTCCAATGAGGGCCTGGGCAGGGTTTTTTTAAAGTTTCCAGCTGTGGTGGTTTTTGTCTCCACTTGACGCCATGTGAAATGTTTTTTTAAAATTGCAGCTGTGGTGGTGAGCTCCACGTGACGCCATTTGGGGCAGGGGTTTTTTAAAATTGAAGCGGGGTTGGTTTGGGAAAATTGTCCCCAAACGGGACCCCGTGTGATTTTTTTTTTAAAATTGCAGCGTGGGGGTTTGATGTTTTCCAAAGTGACCCCAGGGCATGTTTTTTAAAAAAAGATTGAAAGCTGGGGTGGTGATTTTCTCCCGTGACCCAGTTTTAAAGGGTTTTTTTAAAAAAAAGATTGCAGCGTGGTGGTGATGTCTCCACGTGAGCCAGTGTGCAGGGTTTTAAAGTTTCCCACTGTGGGGGTAAATGTCTCCACAGACGCCATTGTGATGGTTTTAAAAAGATTCCGCTGGGGTGGTGATGTTTTCCACGGAAAGGGCCCAGTGTGCAGGGTTGTTTTAAGATGGCTTTCATTTTTTTTTCTGCGGGCCCCGGATAGGGCCTTTTATTTCGTAAAGGCGGAAAAAGGGGTCTTAACATGTGCGAAAAAATGTTGGGAAGAATTCACACGGGGTTTTTAAAACAATACCCCTCAAGCAAGGGGGGTTTTTGGGGGGTAAAATTAGTACTGATTTTTAAACCCGGGGAAAACTTTCCCCTTTTTTGGGGGCCCTTTTTGGTTTGATGGCTTTAAGGGGAACCCAAAATGGGGTTAAATCCAGGGAAAACTTTCCCCAGTTTGGGGGCCTGGGGGATGGCTTGAAGGGAAAACCCGACTGATTTTAAAACCGGGGAAAAAATTTTCCCTTGTTTGGGGGCCTTGGTGAGGGCTTGAAGGGAAACCCCAGAAACTGATGTTAAATCCGGGGAAAAAACTTTCCCTTGTTTAGGGGCCTTGGTGAGGGGTTTGGGAAAGGGAAAACCCCCGGGCCCCTTAAGTCCCAAGCGCAGCCCCCAAACCCATGACAAATTTTTTGTTCCCACCCCCCAATAAAATGGAATTTAAAAAGCGGAGTCTTGAAAAAACAAAAAATCTACACAACCAAAGTAATGTTTTTTTTTCATACATGGAAAAACTAATTTTTGGGTTTTTTGGGAAAAACCCAAATCGCCGAAATCCCGAATGTAACTACTTTTCTTCAAAAAATGGTGGGATAAAAAGAAAAAAAGAAATATAGGAAAAGAGCTCCTTATGGCAAGTTAAAGCTTTAAAAAAAGAAATAATAGCAGCATTTACAAAATTTAAGGGAAAAAAAAGAAAAAAAATTTGTGTGTGTGTATGTATTAAAATAAAATTTATATATAATTTATATATATAAAAATATATTAAAAATATATAAAATATAAAAAAATAAAATTTTTATAATTTTATATATATATTTATATATGTTTATGTAATGTATTTTTTATATATATATATATCTTTAGTCTTTTTTTTCCCTTTTAATCCTTTTCCCCCAGGGTTGAGAGGGGAAACTTAAAAGAAAGTAGTGGGTAATTTTGTCAGAGCCCGGGATTTTGTGGGGTGAAAGGAGGTTTCACTTTTGGAGGGCAAAGGGTGCAAAGGGAAAACCCGGGTACAAATTTTTGGTTTTTTGGGGGATTTACTGGTGGCCAAACTGGGTTTTGCCATTTCAGCACAGGAAACCCGTGTCCCTCTGCTGAACCAGCACGCTGGCTCACACAGTGATAAATGAGGGGATCACGGTTTTCCTTTCATCCCGGGGGGCAAAAAGGAAGAGAGAGAGAGGGAGAAGAGAGAGGGGGAGAGAGAGCGAAAAGAAGAGAGAAATAATTTGGGGCCCGTTCCCTTCCCCTTTTTTTTTCCTTTTGGAGCCAGGTGGCTGCAGTGCAACGCAGCAAACAGCACAGCACATGGACATGGAAATATCAAAGCAAGCATACATGGGGGAGACACATGTACTGTACACACATATTGGATATATATGCCTTGCACATACACTCACAAAATAAACATAAAACCCCACATGCTCACTCACTCTCACTCATTTCCATCCCCCCCCCCTCCCCTTTCCCCCAAAATACCACTTGCACACCCAAACCCACCAAACAAATCCCCACCTCCCTCCCCAAAAAACACACACAAAACACACCACTGCAAAACATTAAACCAATTTTTAAATTTCCCTTATCTTAAAAATTAAAGAATAATAAAAAAAAAAAATAAAAATAAATAAAAACAGTGTATTTTCCCAAATTTGGTTTTTCCCTTTTTTTGACATCAGGGGCCCTGGTTGAATGAATGTACAATATAAGTCCCCTTTTAAACTCCCGTTGTGTTAGGGATCTAACCCAGCATCTAATGTTTTTTATCAAAAATTTTTCCCAAATGTAGTGTATGCTGCCCCCTTCTATTAATAAAATTAGTGTGGGGTTGATATAATTGGTTTAAAATTTTTTTATTTTTTTTTTGTTGGTCTGAAACAGTAAGGGGGTTGTATAAAAAGGAAGGTTGTTTTGGGGGGGCACATACCCCTTTGGTTTTTGTGTGTGTAGGGGTGTTTTTGGGGGTTTTCACGGTGTGTGTGAGAGTTATTGATATGTGTGTGTGTGTGGGGTTTTTGTGTGTTGGTGTTGGTTGTGTTTGGTTTGGTGTTAAAAAACATGTTTTTCCCCACAGCGTGATGTGTGTGTTTCCTTTTCATGCACTTGTATAATATGCATGTGCATGCATGGGAAAAGTTTCCCGCATGCATCTTTGTGTGTGTGTGTGTGTGGTGTGCGTGTGTGTGTTGGGGTTTTGGGGGTGGTGTGTGTGTGTTGGTGTGGTGCTTGGGGTGTGTGTGTGTGAGGCCTGTGCGGTTGTGGTGTGTGGTGTGCATGCGCATGGGTGTGGGTGTGGAGAGGGGGGGAGAAGAGAGAGAGAGGAGAGGGGGAAGAGAGGATTTGCAGGTAGGTACAGCCCTTCCTATCATTTGCCTTATATATGTAGAAAACAAAAATTTTGGGAGGCCTTATTTTGCTATACACGACTGAATTTTGCCCTGGCTTGGGGGAGCTGCAGTATGCTAACCATCAGTATATAAAAATTATATATAAATATAAAAATATAATAATATTTATATAAAAATAATAATAATATAAAATTTAGGGGAGGCCAAAAAGGGGTGGATTGTGTTTTTTTTTTTTTTTGGGGGGTGGGGTGGGGGTAGGGGAGAGGAATAAAAAAAAATTTTTTTTTTTTTAAATTTGAAATGCCCCAGAGCCCTTGATTGTGGACTTGGAATTTGGATGTAGGGGTTAGACGGAGTAACTGATTTTGCTGTTTTTAAATATTATGTAATGAGATAAAGTGAGAGCATAAAGCCTTTGAGTGGTGAACCAGCAAGACTAAGACTACAATACTGCAGAATTCAGACACACTAACACACACACCGAAAGTTTTACTCCCCAACCTCATACATATTTAAACACACACCCAGCACACACCACGCTCACACACACACACAAGCCCCCCAATAAATAAAAATATATAATATAATATATTTATCATAAATATTATATTTTTTATAAATTTTTGTGGTGGGGGGGGGGTCGTGTAGGGGGGAGAAAAGAGAGAGAGAGAGCGGTGGTAATAATAGGACTTTGGGTTTAAAAGCGGATGTGCTAAATACCAGTATGAATAGACATTAAACAAAACAAAACCAAAAAAAAAACCACACACACTCACTCACTCACACACGCATGCACGCAGGCACACACACACACACACACACACACACATACACACAGAGATGCTGCTGTCTTGGGTGTGCACAAAGGAGAAGACCTGCAGTCTAGTCACAAAGACCTGTCAGAATCAATGAACTGCGGCAGGTTAGCATCTGTAGTCATGGTCATCATGGCAAGTACAAAGTGAAACCAATTCCTGTGCACTCATTCCTTGGTAGAAAGAAGTCAGTCTGAATTGCTTAGTACCTGATTACTCAGTTTGCTGATCATTTTTTGTACTCGAAGTGTTGGTTTTTTTCTGTAGTGAAAAAAAAATCCCAACCAAAAAACAAAAAGAAAAAGAAACTATGAAAAAAGCACAAAACTCCCACCGAAACACTAAAACAAACAAACACCACTGACTCATCATCATCATCATTAGCCATTACACCCAGCGGTGTGTAGGGCAGCAACAAAGCGCTTCCACTCCTGCCTATTCTGGGCCAACCTAGTCACTGATCCCCAAGAGTGCTGCATGGCCTTCATCTCACTTTCTACAGTTCTTCTCCACGTTGCTTTTGGTCTTCCTTTCTTTCTCCTTCCTTCTGGGGTCCAGTGCAATGCTGTTCTTTTGCGATTGACTGTGGGTCTCTTCGAGGATGTGCCCAATCCACTTCCACCGTCGTCTGGTGATGATGGTTCCCATGTCTTCTTCCTGCATCTCCGTAGTAGTCTTCATTGAATCTTCTCTGGCCAAAAGATCCGAGAATTCTTCGCAGCATATGGTGTGGAAGGATCGAAGTTTGGTAAGATCCACTTCCGTCATCCTCCAGCACTCAGAACCATACAGGAGCGTAGACACAACACAGCTCTGTATAGCTTCAGCTTGGTGTTGGTGCTGTACTGAGTTGATCTCCAGATATTGTTCATCTCCCTAAACACATTCCTGGCCATGCCCAGTCTGTTGTGGATGCCTTCTTTTGTGCCACCCTCTGGTTTGATGATGCTGCCAAGGGTATGTGAACTTGTCTGTCTGGCGAGGTCAGTTCCATTCACTTTCACAGGGGCTGGTGTGTTCACATTGAGCAACATTGTCTCTGTTTCTTGGTGCTAATACGAAGCCCCACTTGCTGTCCGAATGTTTGGAGTCTGCTGGTCTTCTCCTGGATATGTTGGTGTGTGTGGGACAGCAGCGCCAGGTCATCCGCAAAGTCAAGGTCGTCTAGTGTTGAGAACAGGTTCCAGCGAATCCCTCTTGGGGTGTCTTCTGTTGTCTTCCTCATCACCCAATCAATGGCCAGATTGAAGAGAACCGCTGACATCACACATCCTTGTCTTACTCCAGTCTTGACTTCGAAGACAGTGTTGCTATGGGCCCACAGAGCATCTGAAGTGTCATAGAAGCTTTGATAAGGTGTACCAGTTTCGATGGGATGCCATAGTGTCAAAGGGTACTCAAAAGCGTCTCTGTGTATGCGTCAAATACCCTTTTTTAATA
>JAQIHA010001123.1:0-12154 GCA_028751875.1 Rapana venosa
AAATTACCAAATTCTAACATTATTATTATTATTATTTTTAATCACCACATGGCCAACCACTTCACTTTTGGATAAATTTTTTCTAACCTGCTTAAAGAAACGCAAACCAGATAAAAGGGCTATTTTTTTTTTGGAGTCCCACGTTGCAAAAGCAGTGAAGTCTCAAAAATAAACATAATTTATGACTCCCATTGTTCAACAAAAAAAAAGGGGGTCAAACACTGGTACAACCCTAGCTTGCCACATTCCGACAAATAAAAATGATGGACCGGAAACGGATTACCCTGACAGATCAGGAAAAAGCTTATTCTACAACCACAATAATTACGACGGTTTATAAACACTTTAAACATAGAGGATCAAATTTTCATTTCTTCCAGTTTTTCCTTAAATTCCCCATGGAAACCTAAGTACCCAATTTTGTCTTTGACTGGTTAAACAACATCTGCTTGTTTGAAAAAATTGACGGTAAATAGCAGCTATATTGCTAAAACCAGAACTCTAGCATCAAACAGTTTTTTAGAAAAAATTTTTTGCATATTTTTTCCAAAAAAATTCTAACTTTTTATGTATCTACTGCTTGTAACGAAATTTCCTTTCTTAAGCTTTATTAAAATACTGTATTGTGTAATTATAGTTATTGATTTGAAAAAAAAGAAAAGTTTGTATATTTCTTTACAAAAATTACACTTTAATGTATGTGGGTATACTTTGATCTCCATTTAGTGTATGAAATAAAAAGGGGGGACTGGATTATAAACTGTTTGATAAAACAGATCGATTTTTTGCAGATCCGAGCAGCCTTTAAAATTCCTTTATATTGTTTCGTTTTTATTGGGTTTTTTCCTTCTTTTCTTAAATATTCCCCTTTTAAATTATTAATAAAAAAACCAACAACGGTCTTCAATTTTGATTTTTACTTAAACGAACAAACAAAAAAAAATTATACAAAAATTTACCAATCAATCCTGACAATATTATGTCTCTAACCAGACAAGGGGCCAACAAAACAGGGCCCCATAGGCTACCGAAAATCAACAGGCAACAAACAAAAAAGATACTTTGCAACCAACTATAAACATGGAAATCATTTCTTTTGTTTTGCCTAGCTTTCTCCAAATGTTACAGATGCACACATAAAAATTCCGGGTACAATCTTCCGTAAGTTTCTCACAAACCTCAAAACCCAAGTACACGGTTACTTACTAAACCCCTCCTCAGTGTAAAAGAAATATAACCTTGAGTTTATGACATTGAATCCAGGGGATTGAAAAAAAATTAAAACAAAATAACCATAAAAAATAGGTTTTAATATACAAAACCTTAAAAACCCAGAACGGCTAAAAAAATTCAACCCCCTTTAAAGGACGGGTAAACTTTTAAAAAATGAAAAAATTTAATCTTGGGATTTTAAAAAAGACTTTTTAAAACCTAAACCCCAAAAAGGACCACAAAAATTACTTTTTGGGCTGAACAACTAATAGATGACCAACTGGGATAAAAAATAACCTAAAACTTTAAAAGACAACACCTACTACAAAAACAACACAAACAAAGTATGTGCCCCCTCTTGGGGATGCAGTGATCAAAATCCATGTCTTTACTTGGGTTTAAAAATCGTACAAAATCCCTAAAGAGGGCATAAAATTTTTTTTTTTAAAAAAAAAAAATTAAAAATTTTTAAAATGAGCAAAAATTTTCCCTTTCAGACTTGAAAAAACCGCCATTACATGACAATACCAAATCCAACCCTAAAGCTGCGAATTTTGGATAGGACTTTTACTTCAGTTACACAAACAAGCCCTTTCATAAAAAAAAAGATTTTCAAGAAAAAATCAAACCCCCTTTGGATAACAAAAACATGAATCCAAATACCCCAAAGACATTTGAAAACACATTTCAAATGAGCAGTTAAGCACAAAGAACAAAGAACTCACAAAAAACGCAAATCAAAACGGAAATTCAAAGTTTTTAAATTTACAACTACCGCTCCGACAATAGGGAACCATCAAACTTATGTAAAAAACCCCCAAAAATAAAAAAAGTCAACAACAGTTAAAGATAATCAGCGATAATTGAACAACCATTTTTCAAAAAAGCCGACAAAGAATACAAAAACAATCAAATGAAAAAAAACTCCTTTACTTAGAACAAAATACGAATTGCATAGAGAAAAACAATTTTCCTCCAAAATTTAAAAAGGGGAAAAAAACTACCATTCCCAAACCGGGTGATACACCTTGCCCCAAAATTACAGCCCAAATTTTCAATTCTGTCTGTCTTACTAAACCCTTGAAAAACATATCCAAAAATCCTATATTCCACTTTGAAAACAAAAAACATTAAATAAAAATATCAGGTTTCGTAAAAACATTCCTGTCACAAAAACCTTACAAAAAATACAGACGTCTCCACACAACTCAATGAAAATAAATATACGGCCCTTCTTTTTTTGACTTTGAAAAAGCAGAGTAATAAAACATTTCCCTATTATTGCTAAACTTCACTTGTATAAAAAAACACCAGAAATGAAAAATTTTTTAAAAGCTTTTGTCGAATGGGCAGCAGCAAAAAACGCAAAAATCAAACATCAGAATAGTACCAAAAAACATGGAGTACCAAAAAAGGTCAAATTGGTCCACTTCTATTTTCAATCTATTTAAATGACTTACCCCAATTTCTAGAATGAGCGTGAAATGTTTGCGATGACACATCCCCATTGGTATTCTGACCCCCACAGATTACAATCAAACTTCAACCAATAGACGATTTTTTACTGGACTAAGCTAAACCCCAAAGCCCAAATCGCGAAAAACTAAGTGTAAAGTATGTACAAAACAAGACAAAAAAGACAAAAAAAAAAAAGATAAATTCCAACCCGTTGAAGAAAAAGAGTAATTGAAGAATTATCCCACAGAAAATTTTGGGTAATTTTTGACAAAAATCTACTTGGACCGACCATTTAGGCCTAGAAAACGTCTTCTTACAAGCACCAGAACAAAAAAAAACATTTTTTTGAAAAACCACCTCGCAAAACTCTTTTTTTTGCGGCCATATTTTGCCTAATTTTACTATCTTCACCTTTTGGACAGCTGCATGAACAAATTTAAATTGATTCATAGATTATATAAAAACACTGAAACTTGTTCAAAAAAATAAGCTCCCAACCACAACGAATAAGAAAACAATATCCTAACCTTCAAAAACAGACTTTATCAAATAAAAACTCATTTACCGAAAGTTTGTCAAAGGAAAGCCCTCCAAAAATCACTAATACTTCAAAAACAAAGAACACAGACTAACACTACTAACATTTTCCCAACCAAGAAATAATCTACAAAAAAAGCTTTTTGTACTCAGGTATTGACTTAGGAACAGCCCCCAAAAAAGCTTTAAAAAGATCAAAAACAAAAACATTCAAGACACAGCAAAAAGCCATCAATGCTGAATGCCCAGGAATTGACTAATAAGGCAAATCAACCATGATTAAACCAAAACAACCATACTTACATTACCACACAATGGATCCCACAACAAAAAAAAAATTTAATATATCTCACGGACAGAATTCACATACAAAAACGAAAATGTGGGAGGGGGGGGAGGCAGGAAAGAGCCACTAATTATGGCCCAAAAAATTTAAGAGTAACATGCAAGTAGTAAAAAACGCAAGTAGAAAAAGTGAAAGGGGAAAATTTTTTAAAAAAACTTTTTAAGGAGACCGAAAGCTTTTATGTGTCCTTCTCTCTCTCTCACTCTTCCTCTCTCCCCTCCTCACTTTTCTCTCTCCCCTCCTCCCCCCTCTCCCTCCTCTCCCCCCTCCCCTCCTTTCCCTCCTCTCCTCGCCTTTGTCTTGTCTAATCAAAAGATTTACGTGGGTTTTTTATTGCATTAAGATAATTTTTTAGTAATATTAAACGATACGTTTAGTTTTATATTGTTTTAGTTTGATAGCCAGTTGATTAGGGGTTTTTTTAAATTCGTACGAAAAGGGGGTTTTTACTTTTTTTGAAAATTTGGTTTTTTTTTTAAATTATTTCCTATTTGATTGAAGGTTTTAAAATTTCCCCCTCCTTAAAACTCCCCCCCCCCCCCCCCCCCCATCCTTTTCCCAAGTTTTCTGTTATCATCGTTTGTTGTTGCTCATGGTGATGGGAACATTGTTTAATTGTTTTTCATGGGAGGGTGATTGTTTTATAATTGATCTCATTAAATAATCATTATTGTAATCTATTTGCTTCTCTTCTTTGATAGTTTTGTGTGAATATGCATTTTTTAAAAGCGCTATTTGAAAAGTTGACGCATAAAAACACACGTTTTTCTGGTGAGGAGGAAGGAGGGAGGGCATTTTAAGGGAAAATTACATAAGACGAATGCCTAGTATTTTCTAACGTTCATCCCGTACCTTTTTTTTTACTAAAGATAAACGAAAAAAGGATGAAACGAAGTGAAGTAATTTGTTTTTCCACGTTTTATGATTTTTTTTTTTTTTTAAATTCTAAAACATTTTTTTTTAAAGTGTATGGACGGAGCGCGCACGCGCTAGTGTCATGGTAGGGGGTGTTTTTGGAAATGATATGTGGTAATTTGTATTTTCAAGATTTTCCCTTTTCTATTTTTTCCTCTTTTTTTTTTTCTTTACTGGTTTAAATTTAATGAAATGATGAAAAAAGTAGTGTCTTTTAAAATCATTACGAAATTTTGTTCTTAGATAGAGGGTTCATGAAAAAAAACAAATGCAATTGCTTATTAAATTTTCCCAAATCTGGAAATAAAATTTTGATTTGACATTAACTTACTTCAGGCTTACAAAAAAAAAGACCAAAATTTGCCTATGGGGAAGCAGAAGACATTTTAAAAAAATATTATTCGGGTTTGTTTGAAAAGCAATTAAACAGCCCCATCAGTTTTTTAATCAAATAAAGGGGGGGGCGGGCTTTTTTATCTTTGATAACTGAAAAGAAAAATTTATTTTTTTTTACATTGGCAATTTTTTTTCCATAAAAAATTGTATGACAAAACTATGGCAACAAAAAACATTAAATGGCTTCTATGAACTTTTAAAACCTGTTTTTTTTGAGGTTCTTTTTTATTTTTGTCTGATTTAATATCAATTTTTTTGGGGTTCATTTTGGGTTCCAAGTGAAAAGGGCACGGGCAAACTATCCCCCAAATAAGAAAGGGGGTTTCTCTTGCTAAAAAAAGGGGGCTGCAGAAAGTTTGAACGCAAAGGGTTTTCAAATTTTAACCCCCCCCAAAGTTTAGAATGATCACAAATGGATTCAAATCATTCTTGACAAATTCGAATATCTAACTTTAAGAAATTGCATTTCGATGTTTTTTCTTCCCCAAAATATATAGAGAAACCTGTTAAAAAACCCAAAAAACTTTAAAATAAATTTGGGGCACAAACTACTTCAATGTTACAAAGCTCGTTTCTCATCCCATGACAGTCCAAACATTTACTTTTTGATTTCCTGTTACTAAAGAAAAAATCCAAAAAGAAGGAAAATTTAAACGAGTTCAAAATATCGGGGCTTTCAGAATGGTTACCTTATTTTCGCAATAGAAATCATCGATTGCGGGCACCCTGAAACCCCTCCCAAAAGGGGAGGGTGACTGAAGTGCCCCGCATATTTTTTCCCCCTTTAATCGATGGTTTTCTTATAAAACCCTTTGCCTAAATTTCCCCAAACAGTGAATAAAAAAAAGAAAAAGGGGTTTTCAATTTTCCAAAGTGTGTATGGGAAAAGCTCCACTTTTAGCTGTTTTTGTTTTGGGGGGTTTTTATTTTCCAGGGGCGGAACATTAAGGTGCTACAAGAGAAGAAGAGGAGGGGCCCGAGAAATTTTCCCCGTCCCCCCAGTTTTAAGTTTTGACCAACTGGAGAAAACATTCAAACCAAAATGACTCACTGAACGGTTTTGTTTTTTAGAACTATTTTCTTTCCAGGAAAGAAATTTTGGAGAAAAGGGGCCCAAAAGGGCAAAAAAAATAGGCAAGAAGGGGGTGACAGAAGAAAAGGAAAAAAGGGAAAACAATAAAGGGAAAAGAAAAAAGAAGGAATTTCCCCAGAACAGAATTTCTGGGAAAGGTAGGGGAAACTAATTTTTTGTCTGGGGCCCGGACCCCCCGAATCCCCACGGGGGAATACTAGGGACAGGGGGGCAGGCTCACACCTCTTTTGGGGTTTTAGGCAATTTCCACTAGGATTTAAGGTCAAAAAACCCAAAAACTTCATCAGCTGTTAAAAAATCAAAAATGGGTAAAGCCTACAAAAAAAAGGGTTTTTTATGCAAGGGAAAAGTTTTATCCCTGACAACTCGGCATAACAAACCCGTGCTCCCTTTTACATAAGAAAAAACCCCTTGAAGTCCGGAAAATTCCCGCCGTACTTTTAAAATACACACAAACTTTTCATCTCATGATTTCTTACGCCCAAGGGGAATTTTTCCCGGGGTGTTGAGGAAAACGAATGGGAGGGAAAAATTAAAGGGTGGGAATAAAAAAAACCCAAAAAACAAAAAACAAATTTTCAAAACCCCAAAGGAAAACATCGTTAAATTCCCAGGGTGCAAAAATTTCCTGACACGTCGTAAAAAAGATTTAAAAAAATGTTTACGTGTGTGGGATCCACTGTGCCCCCCTGAACCAAAAAAACCTAGCTCCCCCCCCTTTTTTCCCGCTTTATCCCCCCAATTTTAACCCGTCCCTGAATTTCGAACAAACCTAACAAGCCCCAAACTGGGTGACGGAAGGGATGGGCTCCGCTGAGTTTTACCTCCCCTAGACCCAAATGTCTGATAACTCTTTAATTTTCCCACAGCTCCTTCAAAACCCAATTGGAAGGAAATAATAGTAGTTTGGGGAGAGTGATTTGAATGTTTCAACCCTACGGCCAAAGGGAATTTTTTGGTGTTTTTTTTTAATGACTTAGTTTGGGGGCCCCAAATTTCAGGGCAAAACCCCCGGCAGCTGAGGGGGGAAAGGACCGCTGTGGGGGCCTGCGCACAAATAGAGGCAAAGGAAAGGTCAATTTGCCCCCAATTTTGGGCCCCCCCCCTCACACTTTCCTGGAAGAAAAAGTGCGAAAGGGCATGGGCCAAAAATCCAAAACGATTTAAAGTTTACCAAACCCCCCGCCCTGCTTTGCCTTTAACCCCCGGCCCGTTGGCCCAAAGAGCATTTCACCGGGGAACCCTTGAAAGAAAAAATAATACACTGTTGAAATGAGTTTTTTGGGGGAAAAAAAGATTTAAAAAAAAATTTTGCTAATTCTTGTGTTTAAAACTCAACTGGTTTCTTATCAAAAGAATGTGCAAAAACATTTGGGGAAAAGTTTTAATTTAATTTCAAGGGAATGTAGATTTGAAACAATTTAATTTTCTTCCACATAATTAAAATTTCCCCTTTTTACAAATTAAAATTTTTTTTACATGGGTTCACTTGGGATTTAAAATATCTGAAAAAAGAATTTCACTTTTTTACCCAAAGCAAAACCCCAATTTCCAAGGGCGGGAAATTTACAACACCACTATGAGAGAGTCATTGGAAAACAGGGGGGGGGAACAGAATGACAACGGGGAAACTTTGGATTCTGCGCCATGAACAATTAGTTTAAAAGAGGGGGAAACCCCATTTACGCACCGGGACACCACAAGCGACCGGGCGCGCCCAATGGGGGAATATAAACCAGATGACCATCTTTTCAATGGTAATGGAAGATCTCTTCTGGATGTGAGAACCCAAGCGAAGTGCGGATGTCGGGAGCGATCATCACCTGGTGACAGCACACCCTCCAGATGAAACTGAAAAAAAACACAAGACCATCCACTCAAGCGCGATTTGATACCCAGCGATTGAGAGACACCAAAAGTGGGAATCTGCATTCGCAACGATCTGAGAACAGATTCCACATCCGCAGAAATGACAGAACACATGACATAGATACACATGGAAGCAGATCTGTAAACTGTACACTGACGCGCAAGGACAACATCGGGCCCTCAAAAGAAGAAGAAACCCAAAAATGACTGGATCCAACAAGAGACCCTCGATGCCATCAAAGAAAGAAGAAGACCAAGAAGAGACTTCTGCAAGTAAAGTCTCCACGGCTACGAGAGAGGCAGGAAGAGTTGTACAGAGAGGCACACAGGAAAGTGAAGAGACTCGCACGCCGCGACAAGAGAGAAGCAATGGGCAGCTGAGGCAGAAGAGGCGGCGGCCCAAGGAGAGCAAGGGAGAGTCTACAAGATCACCAAGAAAGTATGCAACAAATTTAAGAGGAGCGCTGGGGACCAATCAGGGGCAACAAAGAAAAAAGTTTTGAAAACGAGAAAGACAAAAAAAAAGATTTAGACATTGCGCAACCCCCCAACAAAGGAAGAGATAGGGGTGCCACAAGACCTCGAGAACGGCAATACCGGCCAGGAAAAACCTTGGTGCCGAACGTTCAAGGCAGTTTCGAACACAGCGACAACTGCAACCATTTTTTTCACAGCGGGCAGGGGAAGAACGAAAAGTACCTATGATTGCCCAAAGGAGTAAAAGTCAAATCCCCAAAAAGGAACCCTGACAACGCAACAAAGGGGAAAACACCCTTTTTCTGTGCCAAGCAAGTTCTGGCCCAAAGGCATCATAAAGAAAATCAGACGCTGTGGACCGATCTTTGAGGAAAGAACAAGCAGTTTCAGGGAGAAACGGGGGATTATGACCAATATTCACGCTCAGAAACTCATCGAACAGGCACAGATGCAAAGACAACTGTATGAATTTTTTGGGGGTTCGAAAGGCAGTTGACAGCATACCAAGACATTTTGGAGTATCCTTCGACACTAGGCATCCCCTCGAAACGGTACACCCTTTTCAAAACTTCTATGACAACTTCAATCTCTGTGGGGCCCTACAACACTGCCTTTGAAGTCAAGACTGGAGTAAGACAAGGAATTGGATTTTCAGCATTTTCTTTCATCTGGCCCTTTATTGGTTGAGGAAGACGCAAAACACCCCAAGAGGGATTCGCTGGGGACGTTCCACACTAACGCCTTACCTTTTGCGAGACCGGGGCGCTGTCCCCAACACCCAAAATATCCAGGAAAGACCACAACTCCAAAAATTTGACAGCAATGGGGCTTCGTATTTGCACCAAAAAACGGAGACAAGTCGCTCAAAAAGGGAAAACCCCCAGCCCCCGTGAAATGAAGGAACTGACCTGCCCAGACAACAATTCAATACCTTGGCACATCAACAAACCAAGGGGGCCCCCAAAAAAGACATCCACAACAGACTGGGCAAGGCCAGAATGGTTTTTGGGGGATGAACAATATCTGGAGATCAACTCAGACAGCACCAACCCAACTGAAGCTATACCGAGCTGTGTGTGTCTACGCTCCTGTAAAAGGTTCTAGGCTGGGGGTGACGGAAGGGAAACTCACCAAACTTCATTTCCAAATAAAGCCTTCAAAAAATTTTTTCCAATTTTTTGCCAAGAAGATCCCCCCAAAATGAAGAACCTACCGGGGTCGCATAAAAAAAAGGGGAAACCCAAAACACCAGGGGGACGGGGGAAGGGATTGGCACATCCCCGAAGAAACCCACAGTCAAACCAAAACACATTTCACTGGACCCCCGAAAGGGAAAGGGGAAAAAAGGGAAAACCAAAAGCAACGGGAGAAGAACGAAAAGTAATAAGGCCATGCAGCACTTTTGGGATCAGTGACGGGTTTGGGCCCCAAATGGGCAGGAGGGGAAGCGCTTTGTTCGCCCTACACCCGCTGGGTGAAATGGAAATGTTTAATGACCCAAAGAAAAATTTGTTTTAAATGAACCATTAAAAAATAAACAGCATTGCCACCCCTAAAGGCATTTTCAAAAAGGGTTTGACTAGTAAAGACCATTGAGCAATTTCAGTTTAGATCCTTTTGTGTAAGGAAACTAGGTTTGCATTTTTAATTTGGTTGCCCTTTTGGGGCATGTTTGCTCCAAGAGCTCCATTTGGATTTGAAGTGCCCTCCGGTGTAGACAAAAAGAGTCAGCCTTCAATGTTTGGCTGTTCCCGGCCTAACATTTAGGGTTACCCAGAATATCCACTCTGTCTCACTCATCACACATGGAAATTACTCTCAGACCGTATGTACACAAAGGATACAAAATGTGCGTGCATGGTTTTTTTAAGCACCTTGACATAATTATAGGCAGCTATACTCCGATTACATAGGATGTGTTTCTTCCTTTGATGGAGAGTAACAGAAGAAGGCAGTCTCTACCCATCCAATCAATCTGCTAGGGGACAACCCTATGCCAGCCCACCGGCCTAGAAAAGTTACAGAAAAGACCAAACAATAGACAACCCCGAGGGAAACAGACCAACAGATTACCCCCAAATTTGGGGTGCAGCAGATGACTAAAGAAGAGCCGTGAAGCTGAAGTTTTGGGAAAACAGAAAATCAAACAGAGGAAAAAGGAAGAACAAGGCAAGGAAAGGAAACTACAAGCAACACTGGAGAGGAGGAGAGAGAGGGGAGGAGAGAGAGAGAAGAGAGAGGGGAGAGAAGAATTATTCAATATTCATGTTTTATTTACAAAAGCATAAGGAAAAACAAAAATTCCCTATTCAGTATCCCTGAGACTATGAATGTGATTATATCACTTCGTAGTTGCTGACAGGAGCAACTGAAATCTGATCTCCATTTTTAAAAAAAGAAGAAAAAAGAAAGGCAGTGTCATGCGGTAAGGTTTTTGGGCCAGGGCCCTTTTTCCATTCATATTTTATACCTCCTATCTACAGAGCTACGTTTGGATAGAATCACCTAGAAAGAACACAAAGGGCGCTGTAATATGTGTCATTATTTGTTTGTTATTGTAGCGAAGTAGTCCCTCCCTTCGCTACGTGCACTTTCACCATGACGTCATTCAGCGTGTTACGTCAGAAGGGAGATCCCGTGTACAGCCCTCCTCTCTGTCTGGCCGGGTTACGCTGGCGTCTGAAAATCTATCCCGTGAAGTGAGTGAGGCTGATGACGATAACTATCTATCACAGTGACAAAATGTTTGACCCTGTTGGGAACAAGGACGATGTGACGACAGTAGCATTCGGGTGGAGGGTGGGAGGGGAACCAATAGGAACAACAGCAAGTAAGACGCAACAAGCACCTGTACTAACAGATGATCTGACAGGAGTAGAAGGAGGAGGAGGAGTGGAAGTAGTAGTAGGAGGAGGAGCAGCAGCAGCAGCAGCAGTGGTGGTGGTGGTGGTGGAGGTGGTGGTGGTGGTGGTGGCAGCAGTAGCAGCAGCAGCAGCAGCAGTAGTAGTAGTAGCAGTAGCAACAGCAGCAGCAGCAGCAGCAGCAGCAGTAGTAGTAGTAGTAGTACCACCAGAAATAGAAGTGGTAGTAGCAGTAGTAGTAGCGGTGGTAGTAGAATTATTAGACCCAAACCAACGACTGAAAAATTTGGATAACCTTAGTAGTGGTAGAAGAAGGAGAGCAACAACAAAAAGATTAAAACAATAACACACTTGCCAATGAAATGTATGTGGTAGTGGAAGTGGTGGTGGTAGTAGTTAGTAGTAGCAGCAGCACAGCAACAACAATAGCGTAGCAGGAGCTTTAAAAGTAGTAGCAGAAGTAGTTATTGCAGTCATTAAGCGCTTTGATTTGTCTGTGCAAGATACAGCGCTATATAAATTCCATTTATTATTATTATAGTAATAGATGCAGTAATTATTGTAAAAGATTGAGAAGTAGTAGTAGTAGTAGTGGCAATGTTAGTAGCGGTAGTAGCAGTAGTAGTGGTGGTAGGAGTAGCAGCAGCAGTAGTAGTAGTAGTAGTAGTAGCAGTAGTAGTAGTAGTGGCGGTGGTGGTGGTAGTAGTAGTAGTAGTAGTAGTAGTAGTAGTGTCTTCTTCATTCTTACTATAATTTTTATCAGTATCATGATCTTTTGTGTGCAGGACGGCAAAGGAGAAGCCAAAGGTCATTTCCTGTCTGTGTTTCTGCAACTGACAGCTGGGCCGCAAGAAATGTCTAGGTATGCCTGACCGATTGATTGATCGATTGGTTGGTTGATAGATTGATTGATTGATTGATTGATTGATTGATTGATTCGTTGATAGGTATATTTTGTTGACTTTTCGATTTGATTGATCGTTTTTTATT